>CM038670.1:264538785-264817583 GCA_021605145.1 Aegilops bicornis
TGGGGATGATGCGGCTCGGGGGGCGCCCCCAACAAGGTAAAGCGAATACATAAGCAAAAGGGATACATGCCACAGGGACGGACCCATGCAGCCTGGGAATAATGCAGCCCGAAGGGCGCTCCCAGCTAAAGAACTTGGAAAATGTCACCTGGTTCTGTCGACGAAGGAGGGTTGATGCAGCTGAAGGCACGCGGCGAAAGGGTAGCTCCTCACGAGCCACTAGGACCTTGAGCCTCAGGAGGCTCTGGGGGCTCCGGTGGTTCCCTGAGGACCGTCTCCGTCTCCGCCAGGATGGCGCGGTGCCTGGCCTCCTGAGCCGCCAGGACGCCCCGCGGGTTGCGCTGGTAGACGAACGATACGCTCGGCAAGCCAAAGGGCATGCGAACGTAGCTGTGCGGTGGACCCCCGCAACGGCCTATGCGCGAAGGCCAGAAGAGCTCCTGAGATGCGGCCCTGTTGAGGCCTGGGACGTCAATGCAGATGCGCAGCCCAGCATCCTTGCCTGGATGGGGTGCTGCGCCACGTGAGCACCGGTCGCCGCGCATGGCCCTTGCATCTTGCAGTTCTTGGGTGGTCTTGGTGATGAACTCTTGAGTGGTGGGCACTCCTTTCCCTGTTTCCTCCTGAGGGAAACGTGCCGTGAAGCACGCCTCAAAGTGGTGCCCAAGCGTCTCCCTCGTGATGTGGGGAAGGTGTGAGGCCTTCAAGGAGAAAGCCCCCGAGCCCTGCCCGAGGAGGGCGTTGGGCGCGCCTTCCTATGTGATGGAGGGAGGCACCCCTGAAGCGGGCGCTGATCTTGACGAGGTTCCAGTCGCAGCACCATCCTCCTAAGATCCTGCATGGCGCATCTGCTTCTTCTTCTTGGGGAGGGCCTCCGGAGGGCTCTCGCCCTTGCTGTCGGGATCGTCGATTGCCGCAGCTTGGAAGGCGCGCTCGAGGGAGCACACCGCGTCTCTTTCTTCACAAGGGACCGTGATGATTCCGCCGCTTCCCGGCATCTTGAGGAGGTTGTAGCCGTGGTGGGTCACCGCCATGAGCTTGGCCAGGGCCGGATACCCAAGGATGGCATTGTATAGCAGACAGATGTGCGCGATGTCAAAATCGATGAGCTCGGTACGGTAGTTCTTGCGTTCTCTGAAGGTGACAGGGAGGAGGGCCTGCCCTATCAGTGTGGTGGAACCATCGGTCACTCTTGAGAAAGGCTTAGTGGGCTGAAGCTGCTCATATGGGACTCGGAGGTTGTCGAACGTGTCGAAGGACAGGATGTTGAGCCCTGCGCCGCCGTCGATGAGGGTCTTGGTAACTTGCACGTTGCTGATGACTGGTGAACAAAGCATTGGGAGAGCTCCAGTGGTGGCTGCACACTTGAGCTGATCCGCTGAGTTGAAGGTGATGGCGCACTGGGACCACCTGAGCGGGCGTGTGGCCTCGAGCTTGGGGAGGACTGCGTTCACCTCACGAGCAAACTGTTTGAAGATATGCTGCGAGGCTGGGGCCTGGGCTCCGCCCAAGATGCAGACGATTGCGCGCGGTTCCTGGAAGCCCCCAGCCCCCTCGTCTTGATGGTGGTCGTCGTTCCTTCTTGGCAGCGGCGGCAGCAGGGGAAGACCGGCGTTGCCCTAAGGATGATCCTCACGAGGCTGGTCCCTCCAGACGTCCTCGTGAGGATGATCCTGCCAGCGGTCCTCACGAGGCCTGTCGCGCCACTCCTGGCGCGGGCCACGGTCATCCCAGCGTCCGCCTCCACGTCCTCCTCCTCGACCGTAGCCCCAGTCGCTGCGGTCGGGGCGTCAACCGAAGCGCCCTTCGCGAATGGCTCTGAGTTCTTGGCAGTCGCTGGTGTTGTGGGTGTTCAGGTTGTGGAAGGCGCAGAAAGGCCGACTGTTCTTGGATGACTCGGGCTGGTCCCTGCCTCGCTTGGTATCCGACTTCACTGCGAGCACGGATGCTTCCTTGCGCTTCACGTCCTTGGCCTTGGCCTTCTTCTCCTCTGCGCCAGCGGCTGGCAGCTCGAGTTGGGAGAGGCGTCCCTCCTCAGCTCTTGCGCACTTGGTCGCCAGGTTGAACAGCTCCTGAGATGTGCACAGCTCCTCGTGGATAGCGAGCTCCTCCTTCATCTTGATGTCGCGGACACCGTCAGTGAACACGGAGATGATGGCCTCGTCGGTGACCTTGGGGATCTTGAGGCGAGTGCTATTGAAGCGCTGGATGTACTTCTAGAGTGTCTCCCCTGGTTGTTGCTTGATGCGGCGCAGATCACCGGCGGACAGTCGCGCGTGCCCTCAAAGTTGGCGATGAAGCGGTCGCGCATCTCGTCCCAGGAGGAGATGGTGCCATGTGGCAGGTTCAGGAGCCACGATCGAGCGCCGTCTTTGAGTGCCATAGGGAACCAGTTCGCCATGACTTTCTCGTCGCTGCTGGCCGCCTCGATGCTCAGCTCGTAGAGCTGCAGGAACTCCGCGGGGTCGGCGGTGCCGTCGTAGCGAGGAGGCAGATCTGGCTTGAACTTGCCTGGCTAGGCGAAGCTACACAGCTCGGGGGTTAAGGCGCGGCAGCCGGGCGTGGTCGCCGGGGCCCGTCTTGGAGGTGGAGCCACCGCAGGCAGCGCACGGTTTTGGCGAGGTGGTGCGGGGAGCGCAGGCGCAGCTCTTCGCGGCCGAGGGACTTCTTGGCAGCTTCTTTCTGCGCGCGCGGGCACCGGACGTGGCAGAACACACCGTGGGGCCACGTATCTTGGCGCCAAGGCACCTTCTTGGGGCAGAGGTGGTGGAGGCACTCCGTGAGCCGCGTCGCCCGTGGCTGGTGGAGGGCGAGGCAGGGAGTGGGACGGTGCCGGGGAGCCCCCTGCGGCGCGGACGAGCTCAACGACGCGGTCGAGCCAGTCCTCGTAGAGGTCGTCGACCGGGCGGTAGCGCAGGAGCTCGTTCGCCATGAGGAGCGCGGCCTGCGCGTCCATGGGAGCGCGACACGTGTGGGATGAAGAACCGTCCGGGGTCAGCGACGGAGTGGCTGTGCGGCCGTCCTGCCGAACCGATGGGTGCAGCAAGGATGCTTGCTGCTTGTTCCCTGCCAGGCCGGTGGCGGCGTTGGCAGCAGGAGACGGAGAACCACGAGGTGGCCCGCCGACGGGAGCCGTCTGAGCAATGCGGGCGGTGAGGGCAGCCCTGTGCTCAGCTCGAGCGTGGCAAGCGTCCGCCATGGAGACGACGGAGCGGTGGAGCGACAGATCGACGGAAGGGAAGCTACGGTGCACCCCTACCTGGCGCGCCAAATGTTGTATCACGGGTTCCGGCAAAACCCTTAAGGTTCCAACTCTGGGGTGCGCGCGAAGTTCTTTCCCTTCTACCGATCTATGCTCTAGCTCGCTGGATCTTGCGGATGAACTCGACGAACTCAGAACACAGAAAGACACGAGGTCTATACTGGTTCGGGCCACCGTTGTGGTGTAATACCCTACTCCAGTGTGTGGTGGGTGGGTTGCCTCTTGGGCTGATGAAGAACAGTACAAGGGAAGAACAACCTCGCGAGATTGAGGTGTTCTTGTGCTTGGTGATCTGGTGGGTACACCGGGTCGATCCGTTCTCCTCCTTTTTCCCCTCTCCCCTACGGTGGTGGCTAGCTCTACTTATATAGGCCCTGGTCCTCTTCCCAAATATTGAGCGGGAAGGGAGCCAACAACGGCGGGCAATTTGAAAGGGAACAGCTAGTACAAGCTATCCTGACAAAAGTGGTCTTCGCCTGTAAAAGGCTCTGTTGGTGACGCCGTCTTGGGCTCCATGGTGACCTCCGTCTTGCAGTCCTTCCGTTCCTGGTCTCGTTGCACCGATATGGCAACCTTTGCCTGATGCCTTGGTACTCCGCGCCTGCGCTTGCCGCCTCAGCACCAAAGAGGAAACAAGGACGCTGCATGCGCTGGCGCCCGCCTGATCCTGATCGCCATGGCTCACGTCACGAGAGCCTCATGAGGTTTGCCCCGCCTTGATATCTTCGCTCTTCGTGAGCCTGCCCGGTGAGGCAGCTCCTGAGGAGGTCTTGCGTCGTCCGCCTCGTGAGGCTTGGCCCCTAGCAAGGGTCTTGAATGCCTTGTTGATGAAGATGGGCCACATAGGTCGGCCAGCATAGCCACGCCATGGGCCGCAGGCAGGCAAGTCTGGGGACCCCCGTTCCCAGAACGTCGACAGTCGTTTCTCTCTTGACGGATTTGAAGACCAAGGAAGAACTTTAGCTCCCCCATCATGGACATCTGATATTGCTCTTGCATCATATGCCCAAACTCATCACTGTATCTTTGGTCCATGCAACCGAAGATAATTTCATCCACATAGATTTGGCATACAAACAGTTCTCCATCATATGTCTTCGTGAAGAGAGTGGAATCTAGAGAACCAGGTTTGAAGCCTTTGCTCTTCAGGAAGTCCTTGAGTGTGTCATACCAAGCACGAGGCGCTTGTTTGAGGCCATACAGTGCCTTGTTGAGCTTGTAGACCATATCAGGATGCTTTGGATCTTCAAAACCAGGTGGTTGAGCTACATATACTTCATCTTCAATTTTGTCGTCGAGGAAGGCACTCTTCACATCCATTTGATACAGAAGTATACGAATGGCTTCAAGCCTAGCCACAAGAGCAAATGTTTCATCGAAGTCAATTATGTCCACTTGTTCATGTATACGAGACGAGCTTTGTTTCTAACAACTTGACCATGTTCATCTTGCTTGTCGCAATAGATCCATTTGGTGCCAATAATGTTGTTCTTGCGAGGATCGGGACATTATACTAGCTCCCTGTAACACCCCCCGTGTCATGCTACAGTAATCCCCTGTTAATGGTGCCATGTCATCATGTTATTGTTGCTAATCTTCACTTGATCCAAATCACAATTCAAATTCAAGATCAAACTAAAGTCCAAAATTCAAATTTCTCAAACATGCAAACTAAAATGTACAAAGGGTGGAAAATAATCCCTGGATATTTGTCATGTTGGAACCAACCTCTTTTGAATTCCCAAAATGCACCTGGGAATTAATTTTTCATCCAGCGGCAATTAAATTGGCCTTTTTAGTTTCCAAAAATGGTTAGGCAACTCCTTTTGACCCCATACTTTTTGTTTCCATCTCAATATATTGTGTCATATTTACGTGCCAAGTTTTGTGCAAGACAAAACTCATTTGGTACAAAAAGAAAATGCAAAAGGAAAAGAGAAAATTGAAAAAAGAAAAGAAAAGGAGGAGGACCTAAGCTACTGGGCTTATTAGCCCATCTAACTAAAGACCGACCCATCCTCACCGAACCCTCCTCTTTCCCCTGTTCACGCCCCGACCCCTCGATCCCACCTCTCCCCACTTGCCTCCTTGCCTCCCAGATTCACCGTTCCCCTCGCTCCCTCCTTCTCCACCTCCCCCTCCAAATCCACCTCTCGCCGATTGTCGATGGAAACGACACCTATGGGATCACTGGGACCCCTTCTACGGTTGGCGGGCGCGGGGTTGTGCAAAGAGCAGGTCTAGGAGCCAGCACGAAGATCGTTTGCCCAAGTTCGGGCTGTGAGGATGCGTAAAACCCTAGTCCTGCTTTTGGTGTATGTATTTGAGTGTTCTTGAGTTCTTGAACTAGCTACGGTGTGTGTCTAGTCCAGAGGATCCGAATCCTTCTCCTGGTCGCCTCGAGCCTCCTTTTATAGGCAAAAGGGGTTGCCACAGTGGCACACAGGAGGTGGAAAGGTGTACAGTGGATGAGTCTATCCTCTGGCACTGCCGGACAAAGGCATTTAATGCACTGTCGACCTGCCCCTCTTGCTTTATCGGGGATGGCAAGGACGCTCGTCCCAGCTGTCACCGCCTCGCCTGGCTGCGACGCGTGCCCGAGTTGACGAGGCGTTGTGGTGCCATGTTGGCTGGCTGCTGGGCTGGCGCGTTGGCGGAGTATTCACGAAGATCTGCATGCCACCACGCAGGTGCTAGCTGAGTCGACGTAGAGGCCGCACGCTGCCACGCAGGTGCCTGCCCAGCTGGTTGAGCTAGCAGCTTCATGGGAGTGGCGGTGTAGTCTTGGCAGACATGGGCCTGGCCGTGGCCCCGTAAGTGTCTTCAGCAAGGGCCTTGCCGGGGCCCCGGCAAGGGTCTTGCCACGGCATCGTGGTCGTCCCCGGCAAGGGTCTTGCCGGGGGTCTCGTGGATCTCCTCGGCAAGGATCTCGCCAAGGATCGTCGTCTTCTAGTCCTCATGTGATCTTGTGTGCTTATGATCTTGACAAAGATCTACATGCAACCATGGAGGCGCCTCCCGAGCCTTGGTTCCAATGTGGTTGACGGTGTTGGAACCCTTGGGCTCAAGGGTGGCGCACTCTGTTGGCATCGGGTGTAACATCCCAAATTTTCAATTTGGAATGTTATACATTAGGTCATCATGCATATCATATTTTCTCGCATTTTTTCGATCCTAAGAAATTTCACGCAACTCAAGGACCCTCGGAGAGAGTTGGAAGTTTCATAATTTTTCATATTTGGGATTTCTCAAATTTTGGAAATAGGATCATTTGGATTTATTTAAAATTATCTTCATAAAGTTTTTCCTATAAAAATCTCAAGAGAGGGAATAATATGACTTTCCCAATATTTAGGAAAATGAAGATATTATAAATAAATCAAATTTGGTTTTGAAAGATTTATTTTGCTTAGGCAAAAATGAGCATTTTAAAATTTTATGCATGTTTGCCGTTTTAAAGTTCATTTTGTTCGACTCATTTTTAGGAGTCGGGAAAATTTGTTTTATTTAAATCGAGTTCGTTTGATATTTTATTTAATTCGTTTAGTTTTAATTTTTTTTTTTTTAAAAGCAGGCCGCTTCAGGCCAAGGCCCGGCCCAACCAGCCAGGCCCGGCCCAGCGCCCGCCTCCCTCTCCCTCGCCCGCCGCGCCGCCACTTTGAGTCCCGCTCGAGGGGCGACTCCGCCGCCCGCCGCCCGAGTCCGGCTTCGCCCGGGACCCGTCGCCCCTCCCCAAGCAACCGGAGCCCCTCTTTAAAACCCCGCGGACCCCCTCTCTCACATCGCCCGTCGCCCGCCTCCCAAGCCGAGCCGCCGCCGTCGACGCCTTGCCCGCCGTCGCCCGGAACACGCCCGTCGTCCGGAGCCCTCGCCGACCCGCCGCCACCCGCCCGACCCGCCCAGCCCGGAGCCCGCCCAACCGCCGGAGGTAGCCGCCGCCGCCTCGCCCGATCCGATCCGATCCGATCCGGTTTCTCTAGAAAACCGGTCCGGTTTTTTTGCAAAGTTCGGTTTTTTAAACCTAGATTGGTTTTATTTTTTCGGTTTTTTATTTAGTGAGCGTTCACCGACCCGTTCGTTTCAATGAACGCGTTCGTTGGATTCGATTCTGATAACGAACGTCCGTTATTTAGTTAGATTCGTGCGTTTTCTTTTAAATCTGATTTAATCCGTTATTTTTGATTCGATTTACGATCTGATTTTCAAATCTGTTTTATTTCTTGCTCGTTTATCGGAATCGGTGATTCCGCGCACGGAGTTTAAGAACGAAACCGCCGTTCCGACTACCCTACTTTCACAGAGTTTTGCTACTGTGAAATTTTGACCTATTTTCAGATTTGTTAAACCGAGTCGTTCTCTCTCGAGTTCCGACTTTCGATACTTTATTTGATTCGATTCTTTTGCAACCAGGGTTCTTAAGTTGAACTATCTGGTTAGATCTTTTCGAGATTTCCCTGTGCATTAGATGAGTACTTATTGTATGCTTGTTGTTTGTCTGCGTTAGATCACCCAGAGTGCGCCGCTTGTTACTTCGAATCTCTAGGACTCGCGGATCATCAGCAAGGCAAGTAACACTTTGATCATACTTTTTCTACTACCCAGTTTTATTGCATTAGATCAAACCCTCAAACACTTGCATGTTTAGGATCTAATTAAATTGTGGGATGGGAAGTAGATTGAGGTAGTACCTATTACCTGTTTACTTATGAAACCTTGGGAGTTACTTGCGTTTGCTTATTATGCCATGCTATGCTAGTAGACGTGGATTGGGTGAGTGAATATCCATGACAGATGTGGGATTGTTAATCAATGGTTTATCTAAGGTGGCAACCTAAACACACATCTGGGTGGATTGAGGCACCTGGTTTCTATCAGGACTTGCTCAGATTTCTTGGACCGCCACCCGTGCTCTAAGGGATCATAAGATTATTCAAACTAGAGACTTCCGTGTGCAGCCACAAGCCAATTATGGGCTCTGGCATAGTTGACTAAGTTGTGCGAACTCTTACGGGTAGGCTAGCTGATGTAGGGGATGTAGGTTGGTACGGTCTACCCACATGTAAGGTGCTAAGCGCTTACGAAGACTATGTCTCGGTCATCCGCTTCTCAAACACCATGTAGTGCGAGAACCAAGCGGAGGCGATCGAGTCTTGTGGGGAAAAGTGCATAAACCTCTGCAGAGTGTAAAAAACTAATCATGATTAGCCGTGTCCCCGGTTATGGACGTTTTGAGTATCTAGTACTTGAATATCATGTGAATCTCAACATGTTACTTCTAATAATAAAGTTACTGGGTTTTAATGAGTACTTTTTAACTGGGATTGAGGATGCTGTCAACCATTCTCAATGTTTAACAACCACCATGGTAGTTAAATAAAATTATTCCTTTGATGTAGGGAAAAATCAGCTTTATGCAAAAATGTAACCGTAGAGCCTTACCACCAGCCAAATATGCATGTAGTATAGGCTTATTGCTTCATTGTTCTCTATGTGTTACATTGCCAGATATTCCATGTCTTGACCCGTTTTGGGCTGCAACTTTTCATGTTGCAGACTTTTGAACGACAGTAAGGTGTTAGGCCGTGGTTCTATACTCGGTGATGCCGTTGGAGTTGATGGACTCACTCGTTTTCCAAGCCTTCCATTGTTATTATTAGATGGCCTTAAGCCATATTATTGAGTTAAGTTCCCTTGTGGACAACGATGTAATAAGTGTGTGATTGCTACTCTGCTATAAATCCTTGAAATGCTGTGTTGTGTCAAGATTATCGATCCAGGATGACATCGAGCACAGAGCGCTAGATCCATTCGGGTCTGGTCGCGACAGAGAATGGTACCAGAGCGATTGAGTATGAAGTATGAGACAGAGTATATCTCAGAGTATCCCCGCTTCGAGGAGTTAAGCTTTTTGGAGTTAAAGGAAAGTTAGCCCCACGTTTCGTTGGACCGTATAAGATTTTGGAACGCATGGGAGAAGTTGCTTATAAGTTGGAATTACCAGAAGGACTATCAGGAGTTCATGATGTATTCCATGTTTCTCGATTGAAGAAATGTCACCCGAGATAGCAGAGGTACCAAGTTAAGAATCTTGTACCATTGGAAGCAATTCAGTTGAAGGATGATTTGACATATGAGGAAAGACCGATTAAGATTCTCGATTATGCCGCCAGAGTTACCCGCAGACAAGGTTATCAAGTTTTGCAAAGTTCGGTGGAGCCACCACACCGAGGATGAAGCCACACAGGAAAGGGAGGAAGTTTTTCTCAAGGACCACCCTCACCTATTTTCTAGCCAACCCGAATCTCGAGGGCGAGATTCATCTTAAGGGGGTAGGTTTGTAACATCCCAAATTTTCAATTTGGAATGTTATACATTAGGTCATCATGCATATCATATTTTCTCGCATTTTTCGATCCTAAGAAATTTCACGCAACTCAAGGACCCTCGGAGAGAGTTGGAAGTTTCATAATTTTTCATATTTGGGATTTCTCAAATTTTGGAAATAGGATCATTTGGATTTATTTAAAATTATCTTCATAAAGTTTTTCCAATAAAAATCTCAAGAGAGGGAATAATATGACTTTCCCAATATTTAGGAAAAATGAAGATATTATAAATAAATCAAATTTGGTTTTTGAAAGATTTATTTTGCTTAGGCAAAAATGAGCATTTTAAAAATTTTATGCATGTTTGCCGTTTTTAAAGTTCATTTTGTTCGACTCATTTTTAGGAGTCGGGGAAAATTTGTTTTATTTAAATCGGAGTTCGTTTGATATTTTATTTAATTCGTTTAGTTTTTTTTTTAAAAGCGCCCTTCCCCAGGCCAAGGCCCAGCCCAACCAGCCAGGCCCGGCCAGCGCCCGCCTCCCTCTCCCTCCTCAAGACGCCGCCGCCCGAGTCCCGCTCGGGGCGACTCCACTCCGCCGCCCGCCCGAGTCCGGCCCGCCCGGGACCCGTCGCCCCTCCCAAGCAACGGAGCCTCTTTAAAACCCCGCCGGACCCCCCCCCCCTCTCTCACATCGCCCCGTCGCCGCCGCCTCCCAAGCCGAGCCGCCGCCATCGACCCGGCCTTGCGCCGTCGCCCGAACCGCCGCCCGTCGTCCCGGAGCCCCTCGCCGACCCCGCCGCCACCCGCCGACCCACTTGAGACCGCCGGAGACCCGCCGGAGCCCGCCCGACCGCCGGAGGTAGCCGCCGCCTCGCGCCGATCCGATCCGATCCGATCCGGTTTTCTCTAGAAAACCCGGTCCGGTTTTTTTTGCAAAGTTCGGTTTTTTTTTTAAACCTAGATTGGTTTTATTTTTTTTCGGTTTTTTTATTTAGTGAACGTTCACCGACCCGTTCGTTTCAATGAACGCGTTCGTTGGATTCGTTCTGTTAACGAACGTCCGTTATTTAGTTCGTTCGTCGTTTTCTTTTAAATCCGATTTAATCCGTTATTTTTCAGATTCGATTTCTGATCCGATTTTCAAATCTGTTTTATTTCTTGCTCGTTTATCGGAATCAGGTGATTCAAGCGCCTGGAGTTTCGTAACGAAACCGCCGTTCTGACTACCCTACTTTCACAGAGTTTTGCTACTGTGAAATTTTGACCTATTTTCAGATTTGTTAAACCGAGTCGTTCTCTCGAGTTCCGACTTTCGATACTTTATTTGATTCGATTCTTTTGCAACCGTGGTTCTTAAGTTGAACTATCTGGTTAGATCTTTTCGAGATTTCCTGTGCATTAGATGAGTACTTATTGTATGCTTGTTGTTTGTCTGCGTTAGATCACCCGGAGTGCGCCGCTTGTTACTTGAATCTCTAGGACTCATGGATCATCAAGAAGGCAAGTAACACTTTGATCATACTTTTTCTACTACCCAGTTTTATTGCATTAGATCAAACCCTCAAACACTTGCATGTCTAGGATCTAATTAAATTGTGGGATGGGAAGTAGATTGAGGTAGTACCTATTACCTGTTTACTTATGAAACCTTGGGAGTTACTTCTGCGTTTGCTTATTATGCCATGCTATGCTAGTAGACGTGGATTGGGTGAGTGAATATCCATGACAGATGTGGGATTGTTAATCAATGGTTTATCTAAGGTGGCAACCTAAACACACATCTGGGTGGATTGAGGCACCTTGTTTCTATCAGGACTTGCCTGTATTTCTTCGGACCGCCACCCAGGCTCTAAGGGATCATAAGATTATTCAAACTAGAGACTTCCGTGTGCAGCCACAAGCCAATTATGGGCTCAGCATAGTTGACTAAGTTGTGCGAACTCTTACGGGTAGGCTAGCTGATGTAGGGGATGTAGGTTGGTACGGTCTACCCACATGTAAGGTGCTAGCGCTTCTGAAAGACTATGTCTCGGTCATCCGTTTCTCAAACACCATGTAGTGCGAGAACCAAGCGGAGGCGATCGAGTCTTGTGGGGAAAAGTGCGCAAACCTCTGCAGAGTGTAAAAAAACTAATCATGATTAGCCGTGTCCCCAGTTATGGACGTTTTGAGTATCTAGTACTTGAATATCATGTGAATCTCAACATGTTACTTCTAATAATAAAGTTACTGGGTTTTAATGAGTACTTTTTAATTGGGATTGAGGATCTTTGTCAACCATTCTCAATGTTTAACAACCACCATGATAGTTAAATAAAATTATTCCTTTGATGTAGGGAAAAATCAGCTTTATGCAAAAATGTAACCGTAGAGAGCCTTACCACCAGCCAAATATGCATGTAGTATAGGCTTATTGCTTCATTGTTCTCTATGTGTTACATTGCCGGCATATTCCATGTCTTGACCCGTTTTGGGCTGCAACTTTTCATGTTGCGAGACTTTTGAACGACGAGTAAGGTGTTAGGCCGTGGTTCTATACTCGGTGATGCCGTTGGAGTTGATGGACTCACTGCTTTTCCAAGCCTTCCATTGTTATTATTAGATGGCCTTAAGCCATATTATTGAGTTAAGTTCCCTTGTGGACAACGATGTAATAAGTGTGTGATTGCTACTCTGCTATAAATCCTTCGAAGTACTGTGTTGTGTCAGCATTACTGATCCAGGGATGACACTGAGCACAGAGCGCTAGATCCATTCGGGTCTGGTCGCGACATCGGGCAAGTTGCCCCGGCAAGGTTCTTGCCGGGGCTGCGGAGGCCGCCCCGGCAAGGGTCTTGCCGGGGGAGTTTACCTCGCCCTCTTGCTCTTCTTGGTCTCTTGGTCTTGGCGTTGCTTCGGTTGCCTTGTGCTCCGCCTCCCCTCTTCTGCCCTACTTAGTGTGGTCGTGGGCGTGACTACCTGTGCACAAGTAAAGGGGCAAAAAGGAGTGCCCCTACTTTTGTACACCGACAGGAGCCCCGGGCCTGGGCCACACATAAGCGCAACGCGTTGTTGGGTCGGGCCCAGAACGGTGCGCGGGCAGGCGGGGCGGGATTTTTACCGCGGTAATTTCTTCGCTTGCTTGCTCTTCCCCACGACCCGCGTTGAATGCGCGTCGTGGAGGGTCGCGCGTGACGTCGGGGCATGCGTGGGGTGGTTCCCACACGCATGCGTCACATCACAGTAAAGAGGCGGCTCACGCCTTCCCCATAAAAAGAGGAAAACGCAGAGGCACGGCTCACTTACTGAGTGGACTCGGGTCGCGGTCTTCAAGGAGTCCGCGCCCCATGATCATGGGGTGGAGAACGGTCGCCTCACCTGTCCCCTTGATTTCTGCTTGCTCGCCACATGTCCCCCATGCCCATAGGGTGGCAGGCGGCGGAGGCAGGAAACCGGGCCATTGCTGATTGGAGCAGCGGGCCGGTCTCGATTCCCTGCGCCTCCGACGGCCAGATTGGTTGAGTGGGGCGGCCGATCCCCGACCCCGCACCTTTATAAGAAGGGGGAGGGGAATGTGTCGGTGTTCTGGGAACAGGGGTCCCCAGACTTGCCTGCCTGCGGCCCACGGCATGGCTAAGCCAGCAGGCCGTACGGCCCATCTTCATCAACAAGGCATCCAAGACCCTCGCGAGGGTCCAAGCCTCGCGAGGCGGACGATGCAAGACCTCCTCTGGAGTGGCCTAGCCAGGCAGGCTCACGAGGAGCGGAGATATCAAAGCGGGGCAAAACCTCACGAGGCCCTCGTGACGTGAGCCATGACGAACGACACTAGGCAGGCGCCAGCACGCGTAGTGTCCTTATTTCCTCTTTGGTGCTAAGGAGGCCAACGCAGGCAAAGAGTACCGAGGCATCAGGCAAAGGTTGCTATATTGGTGTAACGAGACCAAGACTAGGAGGACGGCAAGACGGAGGTCATCGTGGAGCCCAAGACGGCTTCACCACCAGAGCTTTTCGTAGGCGAAGACCGCTTATGTCAGGATAGCTTGTACTAGCTATACCCCTTCAAATTTGCCCGCCGTTGTTGGCTCCCTTCCCGCTCGATGTTTGGGAAGTGGACCAGGGCCTATATAAGTAGAGCTAGCCACCATAGTAGGGGCATCTCATCTTAGCTTGATCCAACCCGATCGAGAGCCTACCCTAGAACACGTCAACCTCAGGAAGTTGTTCTTACCCTATATTGTTCATCATTAGCCCTAGAGGCAATCCACCACCACCACACTGGAGTAGGGTATTACACCACAACGGTGGCCCGAACCAGTATAAACCTCGTGTCTTTCTATGTTGCGAGTTCGTCGAGTTCGTCCACGAGATCTTAGCGAGCTAGGGCGTAGATCGGTAGGGGGGAAAGACTTTGCACGCACCCCAGTGTTCGAACCTTAAGGGTTTGCCGGAACCCCACATCCGACATTTGGCGCGCCAGGTAGGGGTGCGCCGGAGCTTCTTCTCCACTAACCAGCTCGCCGACGCTCCACAGCCACGATGTCCGGCGACTCAAGGGCCGGCTCCGGTCGCTGGGCATCCTGGCCAGCCCGTGCAGCGCCGCCTGCCCATGAAGACCTCGAACCCGCGCTCCAGGCGGCACGAGCGCCGCCAAACTCCGCTGGGCGCGGGAAGCGCGGCCAGGCGTCGTCCACCCTCACCCCGCGGCAAGTACGAGCCACTGCAAGAGTGGCAAGTCATGCCGCGGCAACGGCACCGCACTCACGGCGGGAGCAAGCAAACATGCAGGCGGCAGTCACGGTGGCAAGGAAGCTGCTGCGATGCAGGGAGAGTGGTCGGGATGCACTGCTGGAGGAGGTTGCTGAGCTGCTAGATGCGGCAGCGTCCGGGGCGCCGCCTTTCTTCTATCGACTTTCTCCTCAGGCCACTGCAGGACCACACGGCAGGCCTCACCACAACCGCACGCCGTCAGCAACGCCGGGGGGCTTCATCGACACCAGCACGGCCAGCGCCGTAGGAGGCTCCGCTGCCTCCATGCCGCCCGCGACAGGCATGGGCGCAAGCGTCGCCTCCCATGGTCCTGGCCGGATGCCACACTACCATCCTCAGGATGCTACCCTGGGCCGAGCAACATGGAGCGTGGGGCACTACGGCGAGGTGTTCGGGGTGACGGCCCCTGAAGCCTATGTACACCGGAGGACGCACCGGAGGAGTACGACCAGGAGTACGCACCGGAGGACGACCCCGGCTCATTCGTTGAAGAAGATTGGGGAGAAGGGGCGCTAGGAGCCGAAGCCTTCCAAGAATCAACGGAGAACCACGACGGTCGGCGCCCGAACGGCAACTTCTGGTACCGCTAATCTCTCAGGAACAGGCTTACGCTAACCACGGGCTGCAGAAGAATCATGTTGCAGAGTCGATCGACGACCCTGGCACGGCGGCACCCCTTCCAACAAGGGAAACACGCTGGGGGCCGCCAGGAGGGAGCCAAGAGCAAGGCCCCTCCCCGCGTTGCGCGATGCCTGACGACCCCCGGAGGTAGGCCCTCTACCAGGGAGGCCTCGACAACCCTTCCCCCGGCAGAGGACCTGTGGTCGCCGAGGGCACCGCTGGCATCCTCTTTCCCTCTTTTGTGTCGTCCTAGTGACCGGTCGGCTCAAAGGAGGTCAAGGGTGGCGCAAGGCGGGGCCCTCGACTGGCGATATTAAGCAAGGCCGGTACCTGTGAAGAAGGCCCGATTGCACTGTGAAGCTCGCCGCCCGTGACACTCTCACGTAATAATGAGTTGGGGCTGTACACGCCCCGGAGTCTCAGGGGTGCCGGCCTCAGGCACTGGGGCTCCCTCCTGCGCCTAGTGGCAGCACTTAGCTCCGCGCTAGTGAGAAGACTTGAAGACCGAAAGACTAGACTAGGTGCCGGACACGGCCTTTCGCTTTGGGTCTCCCTTTCTGTAGCTTTGCTTTCTGGATCTGGATTTAATTTGAAACCGAGTTTTTATCGTCGCGCGCGGGGGGTGCTTTTTCTTGCTCGAGCAATTTCTTACCTTCTGGATCTCGTTTTTGTCTGGGACTCATGTTCATCGCCTTCCCCTCATGATCTCCTCGCGAGCGGGACAGCGCGAAGCGCGCACGCCAAGTGCGCGCTAGCACTACAACTAGAGCTCACCTCTTGTGGGGCCCCTTCTGACGGGGCGACGAGCCCCACAGGGTTCTCACAAACTCGACGCCTCGCGACCTAGCTCAAAGCTGGTGCTGACTAAGGTAAACCATGACAGAGAACTCGCATCCGGATTCACGAGTTCACGAGGACACAAACTTACATCACATAGGAAAGTAAAAACTGCAATTTGCTTACATAAGGGGCTCCCCCTCCCAAAATGCTCTTACAAGTTTTCCAAGGGCCATGCCCGAGCTTCGTGTGCAGGATGAAATGACAGGAGAACATGGGATCATCCAGAAATGTCGCCCGCGGATGCATCACTCGCGTCATTATCGTCTTCATCGGCAATGTCGCCACCACCGGCGACGCCCCCGACGCCGTCGTCAACCATGTCGCCTTCGTGTACGGCGACCACCACCCCGTCATCTTCCGAAGTGAAGGCCCTGACCAACGCGTCTACGTTGTCTTCAACCCAACGCGCCAGGTCATCCCGGACGACCGTGGGAACGGGGGCGATGGCGGCGTCGAAATCAAAGTTGGGGTCGGCATTCAGAAGGTGGCTGAAGACACGGGAGAAAGCGCGCTCAAGCAGGCCACGCCCCCTTTCCTCCACAATCTGGCGAGCTCTGGCAGATTGAGCCTCTAGGCGCGTCACCACCTTAGTGAAGAATATTAGATGGCTGGCATAGTCATTCGAGTGAGGGGCCGGCACCTCCACGTCGCAAATATGGCCCAGGGCGGTGTTGGCCCTGTTCCAAAGATCCTGAAGCATAGGAGCATGCTCGCGCTCTAGCGTTCGTCGTTGGAGCACTTCCTTCGTGTTCTACCGTGCAATGGCCTCAGCGTCATCAACCCGCCTACGAAGGGAGCGCAGCTCGGCGCGGGCGGAGGCCAAGTCCGCCTGCGCCGTAACCAGGGCGGCAGCCATGGCCTCCGCGCGCCTCTCAGCCTCATCCAACCTGGGCCTGAGGGCAGCAGCCCTGCCCACATCCTCCGTACCCGCGAGCTTCAGCTTCAGGTCGTACCTACCCTCCAAGTCTGCGCGAACCTCGGCCACCCGGCGATTCACCTCCTCCTCAACTCCGGCCTCGCGAGCCCCAACGGCATCTTCTGCTTGAGCAACTTGACGTTCCCTCGTCTCTAGTCGCTCGAGCTCGAGGCTGTGCTCCACGGCTTCCAGGGCCAGCGTCTCACCGCGCTTCAGGACCTCCTCATCCTCCGCGGGCGTCCCCCTCAGCGATGCAAGAGCGGCCCTGCGCGCCTCCACCTGCTGCTCAAGGGATGCACTCCAAGCCTGGAGCTCCCACGCGTGTTCCTCCGTAGCCTCGTGAGACTCTTCCAAGGCTCGCGAGCGGGCTTCATGGGCGATCTTAAGGGACGCATCGGCCTTCGCATTCTCAAGGTCGCGCTGATAGCGACCGAGGTTGATGGCCACCCTCAGCTTGCGCCGCTCCTCCACCAGCCGAAGACCTTCGGCCTCAAGGCGTGAGTCAATACTCGTGAGCTCTTCACCAAGTCAGCTCATCGCACCCATCGCCTCCTGGAAGAGCTCGTGACGAACCATGCTCCACCCACGCTCGAGCTCGAACGCTCGACCCTCCTCGTCCTCCACCTCGAGGGCTGTGGGCGGGGCGCCAAGTGGCGCGCCACCTCCCGGCAGGGGGCTGGGGGCTGACGTCGCACCTGACGCCAGCCCGTCCTCGCGAGGAGCCCAAGCCGGCTGAGGCTCGCTGCTTGAAGAGGAACCAAAGATCGAAGCCAACCAGCTGCTGCCCATGAGCGAAGGAGGAGCCCTGGGCACGCCCGCCAAGCTCCACGCCAGACCATGGGGGAGGGATGGACAAGCTACGGGCTCAGCGCGCCGCGAAGGCAGAGATACTCCCCCGACCGACCCAGCTCCAAGGGCAGTAGGAAGACCAGGAACGCTCAAGGCGGATGGGGGAGTTGATGAAGGAGGAGGCCGCTTCTCAGGAGACGCAACAACTTCAACGGAAGGAGCCACGGAGGCGGCGTCGAGGATAAGGAGGCTACACGTAGGAAGCCGTGACAACAAGGTACTTACGCGTTAATGGCGATGTACTTTCTCCGCTTCAACGGCCCGAAGATGTTGTTGCCGCTTGGGGATCCTTTCCTCTTGCGGAGCTCCTCGAAGTCCACACAAAGACGACTGAAACGCTGGACGTGACGGCCAGTGCGCAGCGGGGCCGAAGAAGAGCCTGGAAGGATATCTTCAGGGGTGCCCGGTTGCGGCAAACAGCCGGGCACCGTCTCACCACAACCTCCCGAGGTTCCTGGAGCCTTGGCCTCATGAGCCACATGCTGCACCTCCTCAATAATAGGCGCCTCAGGAGGGGGTCGTAGGCCCCCGAAGATGACGCCCCAGGATCACCACTCGGCACGTGTTCCTCAGGACTCGAGCCACCGGCCCCCGTCGGAGCTCGCCCTCCAGCACCTTCACCTGGGGCGAGCTCGGCACCGGTGGCAAAGAAGGGAACCACGACGACGGGGTTCTCGCGGGGCCCCACCAGTCCGATCGGCCGCAGCCCCCATTCGTCGAAGGAAGGCATGCTCGCTGCAAACTCATCCTTGTTCTTGCAAATGACACAAAGAGTAATTCTTCCCGAGCATTTCGCCGCAAAGGGACACCCGTCAAGACCTTGAGCACTGTTTGCCGCGTCCCAAGAGGGAGCCCAGACTCCTGAAACCTCATGTGGTCCTGACTGTTGAGCAAGGTCCACATTGGGCAAGAGTGGCGCTAAAGCGGAGCAACCTGGCATTTGACGAACTCCTTCACCACCATCGGCGCGGTCACGTCGCGGTCCTTCAGCAGCCTCAGCCTGGCCCAGACGAGAGCAAGGCGGGGGCTCGAGAGCTTCTGGTGGCTCCAGCCGGAGTTTGGAACAGCAGGCCCCGTCGGGAGACGGAGCAGGGGGCTGAGCACGCCGGCATCGACAAACACCCATCGCGTACAAAACTCGCTCGTGGATGAAGGGAGCTCGAAGTCAATCCCCACGCCCGCAGTCGTAGCCACGGCCTGGAAGCTCACGCACCCCAAGCATTGCTGAGGGTCGGCCAGGTGCAATGAGAAGAAGTGACGGAGGAGGGCCACCGAGGGAGCGATGCCCACCATGGCTTCGCACACGAAGGCGAAGACAGCAATAAGAGTCGCCGATTGGGGGTCAAGATGCGGCATGTGGATCTGGGAATGCTCTAGCACCGGCTGAGGAAGGCAGAGAAGGGAGGAATCAGGCCAGCCTAGAGGGCATCTATGAAGATTGGGACCTCGGTGGCTGCCCGAGCCATGCGAGTGCGAGACGCATGCCAAGCCACCGTCTCTCCCCACTCGTTGAAGCTGGAAGCAAGCATTGGACGCACCTTGTCCATGGCCTCATTGTTGAGCACCCGGGATCGGCATAGCGCCGGCTCGACAGCTGGAGGTGCGCCTGACGGAGACATTGGCTTCTTCCCCTTGTCCGCTTATTTTGGCGCCATGGCAACGAAGCAGGGGGAGGGCAGGTCAGATTAGAGAAGGGAAGCAGAGTCTCAAGGAAGCAGGGGGATTGGGGAAGCGAGGCGCAGGCGACGGAGGAATAACTGTGTAGGCCGCGGGGGCCGCATAGCTAGGCGGATTCAAAGGCAGCATGGGGAAGCGGAGACGCCCACGTCCAATCAACCGCCATGCGTCAACCGAGGCCGCAGGCTTTTGGGGCCCGCGGTGCTCCGAACTTGACCCTTGGCTTCGCCGCGAAGCCAAGCCCGAGCGCACCTTGGGCCCGGGGGCTACTGTCGGCGTTCTGGGAACGGGGGTCCCCAGACTTGCCTGCCTGCGGCCCACGGCGTGGCTAAGCCAGCAGGCCGTACGGCCCATCTTCATCAACAAGGCATCCAAGACCCTCGCGAGGGTCCAAGCCTCGCGAGGCGGACGATGCAAGACCTCCTCTGGAGTGGCTAGCCAGGCAGGCTCACGAGGAGCGGAGATATCAAGGTGGGGCAAAACCTCAACGAGGCCCTCGTGACGTGAGCCATGACGAACGACACCAGTGGCGCCAAAGACGCAAAGGTCCTTATTTCCTCTTTGGTGCTAAGGAGGCCAGCGCAGGCGAAGAGTACCGAGGCATCAGGCAAAGGTTGCTATATTGGTGCAACGAGACCAAGACCAGGAGGACGTCAAGACGGAGGTCATCGTGGAGCCCAAGAACGTGTCACCAGCAGAGCTTTTCGCAGGCGAAGACCGCTTTTGTCAGGATAGTTGGTACTAGTTGTCCCCCTTCAAATTTGCCCGCTGTTGTTGGATCCCTTCCCGCTTGATATTTGGGAAGAGGACCAGGTCCTATATAAGTAGAGCTAGCCACCATAGTAGGGGCATCTCATCTTACCTTGATCCAACCCGATCGAGAGCCTACCCTAGAACACCTCAACCTCAGGAGGCTGTTCTTCCCTTGTACTGTCCATCATCAGCCCTAGAGGCAATCCACCACCACCACACTGGAGTAGGGTATTACACCACAACGGTGGCCCGAACCAGTATAAACCTCGTGTCTTTCTATGTTGCGAGTAGAGTTCGTCGAGTTCATCCGCGAGATCTTAGCGAGCTAGGGTGTAGATCGGTAGGTGGGAAAGACTTCACGCGCACCCCAGTGTTCGAACCTTAAGGGTTTGCCGGAACCCCACATCCAATAGAATGGCATCCCACATTCTTTCGTCATCCATCTCCTTGCACCTTGTCTCCTTCCTTCCATCTGCCATGGCGAGAGGAGGCGTCAGCCCTTCGAAGGTGGCGGTGAGGGTCTCTGCTCGACAGCGCATCCCACCTTCCCAGGAGCTTGCGGCGGTGGAGCCGGCCACGAGAGGAAGGGGGAGGGGGCGAGGTCGAGGTCGCCGTGGCACTCGGGGAAGAGGGGGATGGGGCGGCGCACCGGCCTTGCCTCCGCCGGCAATGCCTCCCCCAATGGAGGGCCACGTTGGGGACCAGCCCCATGAGTTCTTCATCAGGCTGCACCGGCCACCGCGTCGTCGTCTTCGTCTCCCCACTCCATTCGCTCGGGAGATGGAGCTCGACCCGCCACAGACCCTCAGGTTGCATATGAGGGGCTGTGGGAACTGCGGCATGTGGGTCGACGTCGACTTTCCCGCTCCTCACGTCATGTACGTTCGTCGTGGGTGGAACACTTTCGCTCGTGACCACAGCCTGACGGTGAGGGTCGTTCTCTACTTCAAATTAATGGAGAACGACCTGCTCTCCGTCAAGGTCTTCGGGGACCTTGGAACTCGTCTAAAGTGCTGCATGGAGAGCTCCTCTGATGATGAAGACTCCTCCTCGAGCGGGAGTGATGAGGAGGACAGCGAGAACGACGAAGAGGGTGTTGAGCGGGGGGACGCTGACCTCGACTCCGACTAACCGCGTCGCCCCTCCCTCGGCCTCGCGCCCTGTCGGGGGCCTTCCTCGTCAAGCTCTCCATCGGCGCGTTCCCCATTGCCTCCTTGGGCGGCTGGCGTAGGAAGGCCGGAGATGATGAAGAAGGCGGGTGGTGGACCGTCAAGTCGGAGTACGCGGGCAGCGACGCCTTCATCGTGTATTATCGGCCTGCTGCCTCATCTTTCGGCTCCTCTCTCGGCGTCTTCTGCTGCTCGTACCTCGCCTAGGCGTTCTTTTTGCCCTCCTGCTATCTCGTTCCACCTTCTGAGGAGAGGGACAAGAAAGGGATTACGGGCATCTTATCTCTTTTTAGTTTGTAAGCCTGCGGGCATTTGTTAAATTTAGAACTTGTAATCCCCTAGCTCATGTTTTTCATTCCGTATGAACTGTACCTGTATCGGACGTTTTTAATGAAAAAGGGTGCTTTCCGAGTTCTTTTTGCGTAAGCGAGGCCCATGCCAAGGAGTGAATCCTTGTTATTTTCAAGATAAACATTGTCGCCTGGCAACAGGTCTTGTTGTCCCCTTACTTCATTCGACCATTCTCACGCTCTCGGCGGAGGCAGGGGCGAAGTAGAGTTAGGCCCTTTGTTTATTTCCTTGTCACCGCGACTACGACCCAGTTCCGACCCAGGGAATAGTTCTCTGGTATGGGAAAAAAGGGGGAGCATGGTGGCCTAGGAATAAAACGAGGTTTCATACGTCCCAACTCCATACGGGAATGCATAATAGGGGATAAAAAACTTATCTAGGTCTGCAGCCCCCGGCAGCCTTGGCTTGCTGTGGTTGGATTCTTGTGTCTGCAGCCCCTGGCAACCTTGGCTTGCCGGGGCCAGAGCGCCGGCTTGTTCTCTTTCTTACAAATGGCACAGCAGAACCGTCCATGTACCTTGCGAACCAAAGAGGACGTAAAGGAACAGAGAGACATACACTCGACCTCTAGGCTAGGGGTTAGTCGCCGCTAAGCACTATCAACCCTAACCGAAGGAGAGACTTAACCTAGCGTGCATGCTAAAACTTAGGGCGCCAGCGCTTCATTTATTTAAGCTCAGGGTCTGCGCCTGGCTTTGTACAGAGGGTTACATGCCTTGTCGGCAAGGCTTGTACAAAAGGTGGTTTGCCGGGGGCCCGGCAACCGTGCCTTATGGGTAAAACTTGCAAAGATGTTCGATGTTCCAGGAGTTGCTCACTGGAATAGCATGTTCGGTCTCCAGGCGGACTGCACCGGGCCTGGTGACTCGTATTACCTGATAAGGGCCTTCCCACTTCGGCATCAACTTGTTGGAATTCTTGGCTGATTGAACGCGCCGAAGAACAAGGTTGCCTTCTTCAAAGCTTCGTGCATGAACCTTGCGGCTATGGTAGCGGCGCAAAGCTTGTTGTGGCGCGCTGCTCTCATAGCCGCCCGAAGACGATCTTCCTCAAGGAGCTTTGCGTCATCTTGCCGCAATTGCTCTTGCTCAAACTCGTCATAAGCGAGCACTCGAGGTGACCCGTATATGAGTTCCGTGGGGAGAACTGCTTCTGCCCCGTATACCAGTCAAAGGGTGTCTGGCCGGTGGCTCGATTTGGCGTCGTTCTGATTGACCAAAGAACCGCCGGCAACTCATCAATCCAGCGCCTTCCGCTCTTGTGCAGCCTGTCAAAAGTCTTTGTCCTCACGCCTCGCAGTACTTCAGCATTTGCCCTCTCCGCCTAGCCGTTGCTCCGTGGGTGTGCCACGGAAGCGAAACAGACCTTGCTGCCGAGGTCTTGGATGTATTGCATGAAGGCATGACTTGTGAACTGCATGCCATTATCGGTGATGACTCTGTTTGGCACACCAAAACGGCAGACTAGCCCCTTGAAGAACTTGACGGCTGACTGTGTTGTCACCTTCCTCACTGCTTCCACCTCCGGCCACTTTGTGAACTTGCCGATTGCAACGTACAAGTACTCAAAGCCCCCGACAGCGCGGGGGAAAGGGCCCAGTATGTTGAGCCCCCAGACCGAAAATGGCCAGGAGAGGGAAATTGTTTGAAGGGCTTGAGCTGGTTGATGAAGCTCCTTCGAATGGAACTGACACGCTTCACACTTGGTTACTAGTGCCGTTGCATCCTAGAGGGCAGTGGGCCAGACGAAACCTTGCCGGAATGCCTTGCCGGCAAGGGCCCTCGACCCTATGTGGGAACCATATATGCCTCCGTGTATCTCTGCCAACAGCTCCAGTCCTTCCTCCCGGGGAATGCACTTCAGTTTCACACCGTTCGGTATTTTTCTGTACAGGACGAAGTCAACAAACTGATACATGGCGGACCGACGGGCTACTTTCTCTGCTTCTTCCCGCTCCTCAGGGAGTTCCCCTATTTGGAGGAATCGGACGGTATGTTGTGCCCATGCCGGAGCTTGGGGCTCGACGGCAAGGACTAAAGGCATTTCATCTGCCATAGGAGCGGTTGTCTCTACGGCCAGGGCTTGATGCCCTGCCGGAGTCGGTTGCCCCTCGGCAGGCTCAGTGTACACGGCAACATCCTTACCAGCGGCTCCTGGGGGCTCGGCGGGAAAGTACTTGCTGGGGCCTAATTTCCTTCGCTTATTCTGCTCTGTTGATGGTTCAATGGATGGTTGAGTTAACCGAAGAACAAAAGTACCGGGTTCCACAGGTAGTTTGAAGGCAGCGCGCTTCGACAGGTAGACGGCAATGTTGTTCTCCACTCGGGGAACATGCTCTGCTTGTATACCGTCAAAGCGCTCCTCCAGCTTCCTCACCTCACCTATGTAGGCCTCCATCAACGGGCTCTGATAATCTTTGTTGACTTGCCTAATGACAAGATGTGAATCACCCCTGACGATGAGCCTCTTGATCCGGAGGTCTACCATGATCCTGAGACCGGCAAGCAACCCCTCGTATTCAGCTGTGTTGTTCGTGGACATCTCCCTAGGGAAGTGCATCTGGATTACATACTTGAGGTGCTCTCTAGTGGGCGCAACGAGCAGCACACCAGCACCGGCGCCTTGTAGCGAGAAAGCCCCGTCACAGTACATAATCCAGTTGCGACTTGCTTCCTTGCCAGGGAGAGTGGTCTCCTGGATCTCTTCGTCGGGCATTGGGGCCCATTCCGCAATGAACTCTGCCAAGACTCTGCTCTGGATTGTCGAAGTACTTTCAAACTTCAAACCAAAGATCGATAGTTCCAAGGCCCACTCCACGATCCTCCCAGTCGCGTCTGGGTTATGCAGTATCCGTTGCAACGGGAGGTGGGTGACGACGGTGATTTCGTGGGCTTGGAAGTAATGACGCAGCTTCCTCGAGGCCACAAGGAGGCCGAAGAGCAATTTCTGCACACCGGAGTACCTTGATCTAGCCCCCTGCAAGAGGGAGCTGACAAAGTAGACCGGGTGCTGCATCATCTTCTTCTTTTGCACCAATTCATTTGGTTGCACGGGCCCCGTCCCGATGGCGTCAGATTCTGCCGGGGGCCTTGCCTTGCCGGCACCAGGCCCTGCCGGGGCAAGCTCTGGCTCGCCATCCACTAGTCCTGCCGTTGCTACTGCCTCTTCATCGACCTCCCTCTGCACCACTAGCGCGGCGCTGACCACCTGATTCGTTGTCGCTAGATATAGCAGCAATGGCTCTTGTGTCTTGGGCGTAACTAGTATCGGTGTAGAGGAGAGGTATTTCTTCAAATCTTGCAGTGCTGCTTCAGCCTCTGGGGTCAACTCCATTGGGCCCGCCTTCTTCAAGATTTTGAAAAAGGGGAGGGCACGCTTGACAGATTTGGAAATGAACCTGCTCATGGCGGCAACACAGCTAGTGAGCCGGCGCACATCCTTGCTCCTCTTAGGTGCCTCAATTTGCTCAATGGCCTTGACCTTGTCTGGGTTCGCCTCGATCCCACGCTGTGACACAAAGAACCCGAGAAGTTTGCCGGACGGAACACCGAAGACACACTTCTCAAGGTCCAACTTGAGGTTGATCTTGCGCAGATTTGCAAACGTCTGTTCCAAATCTTGTACAAGTGTTGCCCTGTCCTTGGTTTTGACCACTATGTCATCCATATAAGCTTCCATATTTCTATGTAGCTGGGGCTCAAAACCAATTTGGACTGCTCTTGCAAACGTTGAGCCAGCACTCTTCAACCCGAAAGGCATTCGTAAAAAGCAATACGTACCACATGGGGTGGTGAATGTTGTCTTCTCTTCGTCTTCTCTTATCATGAAGATCTGGTGGTATCCTGAGTAGGCGTCAAGGAATTATAACAGATCACACCTGGCCGTGGAGTCAACAATCTGGTCGATGCGCGGCAATGGGAAACGGTCCTTGGGACAAGCCTTATTGATATATGTGTAGTCAATACACAGCCTCCACTTCCCATTTGCCTTGTGCACCACCACCGGATTGGACAACCACGTCGGATGGAGTACTCCTCTCACCAAGCCTGCCACATCCAACTTCATGATCTCTTCTATGATGAACTCTTGCCTTTCCAAAGCTTGCTTCCTGACCTTCTGCTTCACAGGTCGCGCATGAGGACAGACAGCAAGATGGTGCTCAATCACCTCCCTGGGAACTCCGGGGATGTCAGATGCTTGCCATGCAAACACATCGACATTCGCCCGCAGGAAGGTGACGAGCGCGCTTTCCTATTTGCTGTCGAGGGTGGAGCTTATGGTGAAAGCCCTTCCCGTGCCATCATCCTTGACGGACACCTTCTTGGTCTCTGGCGGTGCAGCTCTGGATTTCTTGCTCTTGCCAGTGGAGCTCTCTGCCACATCCTCGACGGGAGCACAACACTCCGAAGAGGTGCGCTTGCCGGAGCGGGTGCGAAAGGCCTTGCCGGTCTTCTTCCCTCCCGGAGCTTCAGCGGCAGGAGCAAGTGCCTTGGCGGCAGTCGCTGCAACTGCTTCCCGGTAGAGTTGGTCAGCACAGATCAGCGCATCCTTCTTGTCGCAGGGGATGGTGATGATAGTCATCGGCCCAGGCTTCTTCAGCGTGTTGTAGGCGTAATGTGACGCCGCCATGAACTTAGCTAGTGTCGCGCGGCCGAGGATCCCGTTGTAGGGCAAGGGGATCTCGGCTACATCAAAAACAATCCTCTCCGTCCTGTAGTTCAACTCGCCTTCAAACGTCACAGGGAGCGTGACCTTACCCTTCGGCTGACTCCTTCCCTGGTTGACCCCTTGAAACGTGCCCGCTTCCTCGAGGTCTCCATCAGGAATCTGTAGCCTTTTGATCACAAAGGGCGAGATCAAGTTCAGGCCGGCCCCGCCATCAACTAGCATCTTTGTCACCTTGAGGTTGCATATTGTTGGTGAAACCAGCAATGGCAAACACCCGACCGTAGTTGTGCGATCAGGGTGGTCCTCGCTGTCAAAGATGATAGGTGTGATGGACCACTTCAGTGGCTTCTGAGCATCAAATGATGGCTCCACTACTGTGATCTCACGCGCCCACTGCTTGAGCTAGCGGTGAGAGGTATGCAGCGAGGCACCACCATCGACACACATGGCCTCCGTAGCTTTCTGGAACTCATGCTCGCCAGACTCGTCGTCCTCGTCATGGTCATCGTCTTCTTGCTTCCTGTCGCGGCCCCGAGCGGGCCTCTCTTGCTGGTTATCCTTGCCGCGGTGGCCTCCTTGGCCGCCACGCTTCTTGCCGGATCCTTCGTCACCATCCTGACCCTTCCCCTTCTCCCGCCTCTCATACTCGGCTTTTTGCTTTTCAGCAAGCAGCTCAACTTGTCGGCAGTTCTGGAGGTCATGGCCCTTGGTGTGGTTGATCTTGCAATACTGCTTGTCAGAGCCTCCTGGCTTGTCGGAAACCGCCAAGGCCCGGCAAGCGGCACACCCGGCAATCTCCTTCCCGGGGTCGTCTGCCTTGGCCTTCTTAGTGCTGCCGGTGTCGTCGGATCCCTCGACAGCAAGCACGGCCTTGCCCTTGCGCTTCCTGTTGTGACGCCAGCCCTTCTTTGTCAAGGCGGCGGTGTCTTCGTCTGTAGAGTCGATTTCCGTGCCGGCGTCCTCGCCGGGGTAATTCCTTCCCTCTTCGGCTTGAGCGCATCTATCGGCCAGAACATAAAGTTCGGCCACATCTTTGACCTTGTTCATCGCCAGCTCTTCACGCATCTTGCGGTTGCGCACATTCTGATGGACTGCGCTGATCACAGCGGCGGATGAACATCTGGGATGTTGTATTGCACCCGGCTGAACCTCTGTATGTACTTGCGCAGGTTTTCACCTTCCTTCTGGGGAATGATATGCAAATCGCTTGCCTGGCCATGAGCTCGGTGGCCTCCAGTGAAGGAACCAACGAATTCATGACACAGATCCGACCAAGAAGAAATGGAATCCGCCGGCAAGTGCATCAACCACGACATGACGTTGGGTTTTAGTGCCAACGGGGAGTAATTGGCAAGCACCTTGTCATCGCGAGCTCCAGTGTCTTGCATCACGATGGTGTAGATGCTAAGGAACTCCGACGGGTGGGTCTTGCCGTTGTACTTCTCACCGACGTCGGGCTTGAATGTGCGGTGGGACGGCCACTGGAACTGCTGCAGCTCACAGGTAAAGGCTGGGCAACCCACCTCGTAGGGTAGGCCACCGGAGACTCCTGGTGTTGGGTGGTCCATAGCGGGCCTTGCCCGCCTATCTGGCTGGTGGCGTGCATCGCGCTGGCGCTCTATGGTGGTTCGAGCGTCTTCATGGGCTCGCTCCCGAAGAACTTGTCGCTGATCCCGGTGGGTCCGTGGATCGGACAACGCTGTGGAAAGTTTATCACAAGCGTCATCACGATGGATCGACACCCGCGGTAGCTGGCGTGGAGGGGGAGAGTGCACTGTGGTCGCAGCACCCCTGGTCCTTTCACCGCTGGCATGCGGTGGCTCGACTGAGCGCCGGCCTGAGGGCCCCGCTGGTCGTGGCTCATCTTTGTTGGAGACGCCGACAAGGCTCCGGATGGTGGCTCTCCATTCGTCGAGTTTCTCCGCAGCAGGAGGAAAGTCGAGGAGAAACTGCGTGCGTGCCAAAGCTTCTGCTGGCATGGGTGGCAGCGAAAGCTGCATGGACCATGACGTGCTCCGACTTCTAACCACGTTAGAAGGAGCTCTATCACAGCCCAATGGTTGTGCACCATTTTTGCCAGCGTCTCGGCGTGCGTGCTGGCCTTCTACGCCCCGCGAATGAGGCGCAGGGCTCTTCCCGCGGCGGCGCCCAGGGTCACCGGCGTGGTGACGCTGCTCATCGCGCACAACCTGGGAGGAGCGCGTCGTGGGCACCGGCGTAGGCATCTTGGAAGTCGCCGCGCCGCCCGTAGGTGGCACGGCGCTGCCCCTGGAGGGCCCCGCGCCGCCTGCGGGGGGCCTGCCTCCGTCTTTGGAATTGGCCGCGCGCGGACCGTTGTCTAGCGCATGAGCGACGCCGCTCGCCCGGCTTTGGCTGTCGGAGCGATGCGGGTGTTCGCAGGCCGCGCCTCGGCTTCCGTCCGCGACTGCCTCGCCGCTCGCCCGCACTGGTACGGGCCGTTCGGCTCTCGACGAGCCGATCGCCGTGATCGTCTTCTTCTTGGGAGCCATGGCAATGAAGAACTGCTAAACTAACTATTAGACCGGATTTTCACAACTGCGCGCCCCTACCTGGCGCGCCAAAGATGTCGGTGGAAACAACACCTATGGAATCACTGGGACCCCTTCTACGGTTGGCGGGCACGGGGTTGTGCAAAGAGTAGGTCTAGGAGCCAGCACGAAGATCGTTTACCCAGGTTCGGGCCACGAGGATTCGTAAAACCCTAGTCCTGCTTTTGGTGTATGCATTTGAGTGTTTTTGAGTTCTTGAACTAGCTACGGTGCATGTCTAGTCCAAAGGATCCGAATCCTTCTCCTAGTCGCCTCGGGCCTCCTTTTATATTCAAAAGGGGTCGCCACAGTGGCACACAGGAGGTGGAAAGGTGTACAATGGATGAGTTTATCCTCTGGCACTGTCGAACAAACACATTTAATGCGCTGCCGACTGATACGTCTCCAACGTATCTATAATTTTTTATTGTTCCATGCTATTATATTATCTGTTTTGGATGTTTATGGGCTTTATTAAACACTTCTATATTATTTTTGGGACTAACCTATTGACCCAGAGCCCAGTGCCAGTTCCTGTTTTTCCCTTGTTTCAGTATTTCGAAGAAAAGGAATATCAAACAAAGTCGAAACGGAATGAAACCTTCTGGAGAAGTTATTTTTGGAAGGAAAGCCACCCGATAGACTTGGAGTGCACGTCAGGAAAGAAACGAGGGAGCCACGAGGTAGGGGGCGCGCCCATCCCCTAGGGCACGCCCTCCACCCTTGTGGGCCCCTCGTGGCTCCCCTGACGTACTTCTTCCGCCTATGTATCTCCATATACCCTAAAAACTTCGGGGAACATAATAGATCGGGAGTTCCGCCGATGCAAGCCTCTGTAGATACCAAAAACCAATCGGGACCCTGTTCCGGCACCCTGCCGTAGGGGGGAACCCTCACCGGTGGCCATCTTCATCATCCCGGCTATATCCATGATGAGGAGGGAGTAGTTCACCCTCGGGGCTGAGGGTATGTACCAGTAGCTATGTGTTTGATCTCTCTCTCTCTCTCTCTCTTGTGTTCTTGATTTGGCACGATCTTGATGTATTGCGAGCTTTGCTATTATAGTTGGATCTTATGTTGCTTCTCCCCCTCTACTCTCTTGTAATGGATTGAGTTTTCCCTTTGAAGTAATCTTATCGGATTGAGTATTTAATGATTTGAGAACACTTGATGTACGTCTTGCTGTGCGTATCTGTGGTGACAATGGGATATCACGTGATTCACTTGATGTATGTTTTGGTGATCAACATGCGGGTTCCGCCCATGAGCTTATGCATAGGGGTTGGCACACGTTTTCGTCTTGATTCTCCGGTAGAAACTTTGGGGCACTCTTTGAGGTTCTATGTGTTGGTTGAATAGATGAATCTGAGATTGTGTGATGCATATCGTATAATCATACCCATGGATACTTGAGGTGACATTGGAGTATCTAGGTGACATTAGGGTTTTGGTTGATTTGTGTCTTAAGGTGTTATTCTAGTACGAACTCTAGGGCTGTTTCTGACACTTATAGGAATAGCCCAACGGATTGATTGGAAAGAATAACTTTGAGGTAGTTTCGCATCCTACCATAGTCTCTCTTCGTTTGTTCTCCACTATTAGTGACTTTGGAGTGACTCTTTGTTGCATGTTGAGGGATAGTTATATGATCCAATTATGTTATTATCGTTGAGAGAACTTGCACTAGTGAAAGTATGAACCCTAGGCCTTGTTTCCAAGCATTGCAATACCGTTTGTGCTCATTTTTATCATTAGTTACCTTGCTGTTTTTATATTTTCAGATTACAAAAACCTATATCTACCATCCATATTGCACTTGTATCACCATCTCTTCGCCGAACTAGTGCACCTATACAATTTACCATTGTGTTGGGTGTGTTGGGGACACAAGAGACTCTTTGTTATTTGGTTGTAGGGTTGCTTGAGAGAGACCATCTTCAACCTACACCTCCCACGGATTGATAAACCTTAGGTCATCCACTTGAGGGAAATTTGCTACTGTCCTACAAACCTCTGTACTTGGAGGCCCAACAATGTCTACAAGAAGAAGGTTGTGTAGTAGACATCACCGACGTGCCCCTCTTGCTTTATCGGGGATGGCAAGGAAGCTCGTCCCAGCTGTCGCCGCCTCACTTGGCTGCGATGCGCGTCCGAGCTGATGAGGCGTTGTTGAGGGAGTCCTGGATTAGGGGGTATACGGACAGCCGGACAATATCCTTTGGCCGGACTGTTGGACTATGAAGATACAAGATTGAAGACTTCGCCTCGTGTCCGGATGGGACTCTCCTTGGCGTGGAAGGCAAGCTTGGCGATACGGATATGTAGATCTCCTCCCTTGTAACCGACTCTGTGTAACCCTAGCCCCCTCTGGTGTCTATATAAACCGGAGGGTTTAGCCCGTAGGGCAACAACAATCAGACCATAGGCTAGCTTTTAGGGTTTAGCCTCTACGATCTCGTGGTAGATCAACTCTTGTACTACTCATATCATCAGGATCAATCAAGCAGGAAGTAGGGTATTACCTCCATCGAGAGGGCCCGAACCTGGGTAAACATCGTGTCCCCTGCCTCCTGTTACGATCCGCCTTAGACGCATAGTTCGGGACCCCCTACCCGAGATCCGCCGGTTTTGACACCGACATTGGTGCTTTCATTGAGAGTTCCACTATGTCGTCGCCGTAAAGCCGGATGGCTCCTCTGATCATCGATAACGATGCGGTCTAGGGTGAGGTTTTCCTCCCCAGACAGATCTTCGTATTCGGCGGCTTCGCACTGCGGGCCAACTCGCTTGGGCATCTAGAGCAGATCGAGAGCTACGCCCCTGGCCACCAGGTTAGGTTTGGAAACTTGAATTACACTGCCGATATCCACGGAGACTTGATCTTCGAGATTCGAGCCCACGCCAGGTGTGCCGCACAATCACGACGAGCACGATATAGCTCTCGCCGACGTTGTTCGAAATCACGCCAAAGAACCACTCCGGCCTTCAATCCGGAACAGACCTCCCCATCCGAGGGCGGGCGGATAGACCCCGCCTTGGAGGCCACACCCTCAGTGGCGATAGAGCCGAATACTGACCTTACCCCTCACGAGAGCCATGACGCCGAACCAATGGACTCGTCTCTGGCCACGGACTCCAAACCGTCTGCGCCCATGCCCATCGGATGCCCATCGAGTCCGATTGGGCGCCGATCATGGAGTTCACCTCCGCGGATACCTTTTAGCACTCGCCCTTCGGCGATGTACTAAACTCGTTAAGGTCTCTCTTCCTGTCAGGAGAACCTTGGCCGAACTATGTTCGGCTAGAATGGGATGCGGATGACGAAGAAATTCACTCCCCACCCACCACCCACTTAGTAGCCACTGTCGATGACTTAACCGACATGCTCGACTTCGACTCCGAAGACATCGATGGTATGGGCAACGATGAAGGAGACGAAGAGGAACCACTGTCCACGGGGCACTGGACCGCCACCTCATCATATGATATATATATGGTGGATACACCCAAAGAAGGCAATGGCGACAAGACAGCGGAGGATGACCCCTCCAAGAAGCAACCCAAGCGCCGACGTCAGCGGCGCCGCTCTAAGTCTCGCCACAAAAGTGGTGACACCAAAGACAGAGATCACAATACTCCGGACAAGGTCAAGATGATGACAATCCCTCCAAAGAAGATTTAGAGACGGAGGACGAACAAGCCAGCCCTCCTGAGCGAGTGGCAGAGGGAGAAGCAGAGGATGACAATTACATGCCTCTCTCCGAAGACGAAGTGAGCCTCGACGACGAAGAATTGGTCGTACCCGAGGATCCCGTCGAGCAGGAGCGCTTTAAGCGCCGCCTTATAGCCACAAAGAATAGCTCAAGAAACAACAAGAACAGCTTCATGATCAGGATTTGCTAGCGCATGATGGATCAAGTCCTTGCGGCCGAGGAATACGAACTTGAACGCCCCTCCAAGGGTCACCCAAAGCGCAGGTTGCTACCCCGACTAGAGGAGGAAGCATTGAAACCTATATCACCAGCGTATGACGAGGCTGATCGGCCACCTCGTGGCCGAGACAGAGAGGCATTTCAGCCAAAAGCTCAGCCCGCACCCCGCCGCCACTCAAACAAAAATACCAAGGCACCGGGAAACACGCGAGACCTGCAAGACGTATTGGAAGACAGGGCAAAACACGCAAGATCGATCTATGGATCACGAGGGCACGCCCCTACGTGGGATGGTGACCGCCACGCCGGATACAGTAAAAGCAAATCCAGCCAGGCCGAATAAAGCAGGCAAGACTCATATGAGTTGCGCCGCGATATAGCCCAGCACAGAGGCGTGGCACACCCCCTATGCTTCACTAACAAAGTAATGGAGCATGAATTCCCAGAGGGCTTTAAACCCGTAAATATCGAATCATATGACGGCGATCCCGCGGTATGGATCGAGGACTTCCTCCTCCACATCAACATGGCCCGCGGCGATGATCTACATGCCATCAAATACCTCCCGTTAAAACTTAAAGGACCAGCTCGGCATTGGCTGAATAGCTTGCCAGCAGACTCCGTCGGCTGTTGGGAGGATCTGGAAGACGCATTCCTTGACAACTTCCAGGGCACTTATGTGCGACCACCAGATGCCGATGACTTGAGCCACATAATTCAGCAGCCAGGGGAATCGGTCAGGCAATTCTAGACACGGTTCCTAACCAAGAAAAATCAAATTGTCGACTGTCCGGATGCAGAGGCCTTAGCGGCATTTAAGCACAACATCCGTCACGAGTGGCTCGCAAGACCTCGGCCAGGAAAAGCCGAAGTCTATGGCAGCCCTCACGACACTCATGACCCGCTTTTGCGCGGGAGAGGACAGCTGGCTGGCTCGCAGCAACAACATATCAAGAAACCTTGGCACTTCGGACACCGAGGATAGTAACGACAGGCCACGTCGCAACAAACAAAAGTGCCGCAACAACGGTGATAACACCCGGGATACGGCAGTCAATGCCGGATTCAGAGGCTCTAAACCTGGTCAGCGGAAAAAGCCATTCAAAAGAAGCACTCCGGGCCCGTCCAGTTTGGACCGCATACTCGATCGCTCGTGTCAAATACACGGCACCCCCGATAAGCCAGCCAGCCAATCATACCAACAGAGAATGTTGGGTGTTTAAGCAGGACGGCAAGTTAAACGCCAAAAACAAGGACAAGGGGCTGCATAGCGATGACGAGGAGGAGCCAGGGCCGCCGAACACGTGAGGACAGAAGAGGTTCCCCCCACAAGTGAGGACGGTGAACATGATATACGCAACCCACATCTCCAAGAGGGAACGGAAGCGTGCACTAAGGGACGTATATGCAATGGAGCCCGTCGCCCCAAAGTTCAACCCATGGTCCTCTTGTCCGATCACTTTCAATCGCAGGGACCACCCCACTAGTATATGTGACGGCGGATCTGCCGCATTGGTATTAGACCCCATCATTGACGGATTCCACCTCACTCGAGTCCTTATGGACGGCGGCAGTAGCCTGAACCTGCTCTATCAGGATACAGTGCGCAAAATGGGTATAGACCCTTCGAGGATCAAACCCACAAAAACGACCTTTAAAGGTGTCATCCCAGGTGTAGAGGCCCATTGTACGGGCTCAATCACACTGGAAGTGGTCTTCGGATCTCCGGACAACTTCTGAAGCGAGGAGATAATCTTTGATATCGTCCCGTTCTGCAGTGGCTATCACGCACTGCTCGGGTGAACCGCGTTTGCAAGATTCAATGCGGTACCGCATTATGCATACCTCAAGCTCAAGATGCCAGGACCTCGGGGGGTCATCACAGTCAATGGAAACACAGAGCGCTCGCTCTGTACGGAGGAGCACACTGCGGCCCTCGCAGCAGAAGCACAAAGCAGCCTTTTAAGGCAATCCACCAGTTTGGTGATACAGCCCCCAGACACCGTCAAGCGCGTCCGGAGTAACCTGCAACAGGATCGTCTGGCATGTTCAGAGCTCGCCTAGCAATTCGGCCCCCGCCCTAGTCTCAGTCAAATGGCGAAATTCGCGCCGCGCGTACATAATTACGCATTGAAAATACCATGGGTATAGGCGGGGGCACGACCATGGCACGACCCACAATGCGGCTCAACCGCACTAGGGGCTGGCTGCCGCTATCGTTCTTTCTCTTTCAGGACTTTACTCTATGGAAGCACTATCCGGCAGTACGATTGCCGGACACATGATACAGCAACCAAGGAGGCAGGAAGCTGCATCGCACAATGGAATCCCCAGGTGGTCTCTGTTAACGAGTGTAATACCTTCTTTAAATACCAGTCCGCAGTCTGCCCTTGGATGGGACATGTCAAATAGTCCTATTTTTTGCTTATTGCACTACTTGTATCAGTGCGCTTCGACGCATTTTTAATAAACAATGCATAGCACTAGTCTATTATTGCATTCTATATTCCTTTTTTTTAATATGTTCATTTGTAACAGTGAGCACCCGTACAGTCTGGTACGTCCAATACGCCAGGGGCTTCTATATACCCCATAATACGGTGTGAGAAGTCCGAACACTTTCGACAGTGCGGCACCCCGAACTTATAGCATTATATGCATCAGCTCCGAATCATGTCTTGGGTCAATAGTTGGGTTTGCCCGGCTCCCATACTTTGGTACCTTACGTTCCGCTATATCGGCTAAGGTAGCACTGGGAGAACTACTGCGTGTGCCCCGGTTCTTCCAGCCGAGAACCTCAGCAGAGAAAGCCAAAACTGACTGTCATGATGAGGCGAGAGCTGGTCGCTGTTCGATAGGTCTCAAGTCCCTAACGACTTTTTCTGCTTCGGGCGAGGAGTCGGCCTTGTCCGACTTAGGCGTGGATAGCGCCCCAAATTCGGCCTTCCGAATACTAGGGGCTTCGCCAAGATTTAAAATTGTAGACTTCCATGGCTAAGTGAGAGTGATAAAGCATCATAGTCTGATTGCCTGGTTCGTTGCGCCGAGCACCTCCCTCGAAGGACCCAAAGATGGGAAAAAGAGTGCTCATATTTATCCCGAACACCCCAGCACTAGTTGTATGGGGGCAGAAGCCGACGACTAGCCAACTCTCAGATTTTATAAACGGCCGCACAGAAGGTAATATTTTAAATACAAAAGCGTTGCATAGCGCACATGAACTAGTTTTCATAATACAGGATCTCATGAGCAAGTTCATTCAAAACTTACATCTTTGGAACACTCGTCCGCCACAAGACGGGCACCCTTCAGGGCACCCTCATAATAAATCTTAGGGTGGTGATGCTCCTTGCCCTGCGGCGGCCCCTCCTTCACCAGCTTCTCGGCGTCCATCTTGGCCCAGTGCACCTTTGCACGGGCAAAAGCCCTGCGCGCACCTTCGGCGCGCATTTAACCGCTTTATGACTTCCACTGCAAGGTGCATCCACAAGCCGCCTCACCAAGCCAAAGTAGTTGTTGGGAAGGGCATCGCCAGGCCACATCCGGACTATAAGGCCCTTCATGGCCTGTTCGGCCGCCTTGTGGAGCTCGACCAGTTGCTTCAGCTAGTCGCTCAAGGGCATCGGGTGCTCGGTCCCAGTATACTGAGACCAGAACACCTTCTCCGTCGAGCTCCCCTCCCCAGCCCGGTAGAACTCCGCGGCATCAGACACACTGCGGGGCAGATCTGCGAACGCCCCTGGAGAGCTCCGAACTCGGGTAAGTAAATAGAAATTTTCTTTCACATGCTTGCTTTGCATAATGAATGGCTTACCCGCCGCTATCTTCTTCATCGCCTCAATCTCCTGGAGGGCCTTTTGGGCTTCGGCCTTGGCGTGTTTTGCGCTTTCGAGGGCCTTGGCAAGCTCGAACTGTCGCGTCTTCGAGTCAAGATCCAAGGACTCGTGCTTCCTCAGGAGTGCCTCGAGCTCTTGCTGCACCTCGACTACTCGGGCTTCTTGTTTTTCTCGCTCGGTCTGCTCCTGGGCCGCTTTGTTTTCGGCCTCGGACAGCGCCTGCTTCAGGGTCGCCACTTCGGTCATGTTCATGATGATCCTATTATCTTGCAACCAAATTTCTTTTTTACATATAGACAAGGTATTGCTTACCTCTGTTCTCCTCGAGCTGCCTCTTGGCAAGGCCGAGTTCTTCCTCGAACCGCTCGAGGTTCTGCTTGATCAGCGACCTCCGCAGACGCAAGTGGCGGCGGTAGCAAGTGAAGCCTGCATACGCATATAGACATATTTGGATTAGACTCCTGCAGTTATTATTTTATCCTCTATTCGGCTTTTCTTCGCGAACGCCAATCAGAGCATCAGGGGCTACTGTCTATGCGGTAATATTTTCCTATATTTCGACATTACTCACCTCAAAGCTCGTTAGGAGGTCAGCAGCTTCAGTCAGTCCGCTCTTGGCGGATCAACCTTGTTGATCACCTCACTCATAATAGTGCGGTGCTCTTCGTCGATGGAAGCGCCGCGAAGCACTTCCAGCAAGTTGTCCGGTGCCTCTGGATGGACAGAGGTCACCGGCATGGGCGGCTTGCTCCTCTTAACAGGGAGCCGCCTGCCAGAGTCCGGGACCACTGGTGGTTCCGGTGCGGTGTTCGGCTGAGGGCCGAACTTGGAGCCCTTGGGAGTTTTGCTCCCTTTGCGCCCAGGGTCCGGAAGGTCGCCTCGAGGCGCCTCCAGGACCACCTTCCCTCGGCTTGGTACCCTTTGAGACAACACCTCGACGTTGTCCGTAGGGCGAGGGGAGGAGGCGGTCGGTAGTGAACCGCTACTCATAGCCGACGGGTCCAAAGAACCGTCAAACGAAGATACGTCGACGCGGTCTCGAGGCGGACTGCATAATCATATTCGGTGTAAGGAGGAGCAGTGCAATAAAAGCATACCATGAGTTACTCTGGCATCCGAATACTTACGTCTTGGCCAGGGGCTTGTCCCTGGTCAACCACTCATCTTCGCTATGAGCGGCGGTCGTGGAACAGTCCGAAAGGAGAGTCCTTCCCTTCTTGGACCCTTCGGCCTCCCCGGTTGGGGCGGCCTTCCTTTTCCTGTCTCCCCCGCCTGGAGCGGGAGAACCTCCATCTTCCTCCTCCTCGTCTTCACGGGAGGAATGCGTCTTGGACTTATCGGACGATGAGTCAGATATCACCTGACGCTGGGAACTCTTTCGAGTCCCCGCGGTCTTCTTCTTCTTGGTCTTCTTCTCTGGCACCTCATAAGGTGCCGGAGTCAGCATCTCCGTTAGGAGAGCGTCCGCTGGATCTTCGGGCAGGGGGGCTGGGCAGTCGATCTGCTCCGCTGTCTCCACCCAGTCCTGTCAAAGGCATGGGAGCTCAGATCCCGCACATGATTAAACTGGGGAAAGTAAATACCCTATAAGGTGTAGAGAACTTACCGGATTCGCAGGGCGCTTCGCGCTAAGTCCACGGTCCTCGGTAAGGGAAGGGGGGACCTCGGCGCCTTTGAACAACACCCTCCAGACGTCCTTGTGCGTCGTGTCAAAGAGATCGCGCAGAGTTTGGTGCTGGGCCGGGTTGAACTCCCATAAATTGAACGCCCGTTGTTGACACGGGAGGATCCGGCGGAAGAGCATGACCTGGACCACGTTGACAAGCTTGAGTTTCTTGCTTATCATGTTCTGGATACACTTCTGGAGTCTGGCCAGCTCCACCTATGAACGCCAGGACAAGCCCTTCTCTTTCCAGGAGGTGAGCCGCGTGGGGATTCCGGATCGGAACTCAGGGCCGCCACCCAGTTGGTGTCGCGTGGCTCGGTGATGTAGAACCACCCCGATTGCCACCCCTTTATGGTATCCACATAGGAGCCCTCGAGCCATGTGACATTGGGTATTTTGCCCACCATGGCGCCTCCGTATTCCGCTTGCTGACCGCCTACAACCTTCGGCTTGACATAGAAGGTCTTCACCACAGTGCCAAGTGCGGTTGACGCAGAGGAAGGTTTCGCATTACCTGACGATAAACGCCGAGATGTTGAGGATTAAGTTCGGGGCCAGATCATGGAAGTCCAGCCCGTAGTAGAACATGAGGCCGCGGATGAAAGGGTGAAGGGGGAACCCCCATCCGTGGACGAAGTGGGTAAGGAAAACTACCCTCTCGTAAGGTTCCGGGGTAGGGACGATCTGCCCCTCGTCGGGCAGCCGGCACGCGATATCCGCGGCCAAGTATCCGGCTCCCCGCAGCTTCTTGATGTCCTCCTTCGTGACGGAGGATTTCATCCACTTGCCTCCCGCTCCGGACATGATTGGAGCGGTGTGAGGAGAAAGGTGCGAACTTGGGTGTTGGAGCTCGAGTGCGCGAGAATGGATAGGCAAGGAGGAAGAAGGCGTGGGTGAAAAAAGGTGAACTCTTATCCCTTTATAAAGGCGGACAAAACTATATGCCCCCACTAGCCTAGTAAACCCGCTTATTCCCCAAGCACCGTGATTGATGGCGCGGTTGGGTTACCCACGCCCGTATTGATGAGAATCCCGTGATAAGGGGACACGATCTCTGCTTCGACAAGACGTGCCAAAGAAACCGCCTCGCGATATGCGCCAAGGTTGGTTGAGAAAAATGGTTCGAATAATGATCGGGCCATGGTATGATGTCGTGATATCAAGCGTGTCAGCAGATTGGATTTGTGGAAATATCATTCTCTCTACGGTGGTATGTGGAACTTGTTTTGCAGAGCCGAACACTATCCTTGTGTTCAAGATCTTCTATGGAGTATTCGGAGGAGGAACCCGCCTTGCAATGCCGAAGACAATCTATGCGCCGGACTCATCGTCATTGAAGCCTGGTTCAGGGGCTACCGAGGGAGTCCCGGATTAGGGGTATCCGGACAATGGACTATATCCTTTGGCCGGACTGTTGGACTATGAAGATACAAGATTGAAGACTTCGCCTTGTGTCTGGATGGGACTCTCCTTGGCGTGGAAGGCAAGCTTGGCAATACGGATATGTAGATCTCCTCCCTTGTAACCGACTCAGTAACCCTAGCCCCTCCAAAGGTCTATATAAACCGGAGGGTTTAGCCCATAGGGCAACAACAATCAGACCATAGGCTAGCTTTTAGGGTTTAGCCTCTACGATCTCATGGTAGATCAACTCTTGTACTACTCATATCATCAAGATCAATCAAGCAGGAAGTAGGGTATTACCTCCATTGAGAGGGCCCGAACCTGTGTAAACATCGTGCCCCCTGCCTCCTGTGACCATCAGCCTTAGATGCACAGTTCGGGACCCCCTACCCGAGATACGCCGGTTTTGACACCAACAGTTATAGTGCCACGTTGGCTGGCTGCTGGGCTGGCGCAGTGGCGGAGTCTTCACGAAGATCTGCATGCCACCACGCAGGTGCTAGCTGAGTCGGCGTAGAGGCCGCACGCTGCCACGCATGTGCCTGCCCAGCTGGTTGAGCTAGCAGCTGCATGTGAGCGGCGGTGTAGTCTTGGCAGACGTGGGCCTGGCCATGGCCCCGTAAGTGTATTCGGCAAGGGCCTTGTCGGGGCCCCGGCAAGGGTCCTGCCACAGTATCAGGTCGCCCCCGCAAGGGTCTTGCCAGGTCTCGTGGATCTCCTCGGCAAGGATCTCGCCGAGGATCGCCTTCTTCCGGGTCCTCATCTGATCTTGTGTGTTTATGATCTTGACAAAGATCTGCATGCCACCATGGAGGCGCCTCCCGAGCCTTGGTTCCAATGTGGTTGACGGTGTTGGAACCCTTGGGCTCAAGGGTGGCGCACTCTGTTGGCATAGGGCAAGTGGCACCGACAAGGATCTTGCCGGGGCTGCGGAGGCCGCCCCGACAAGGGTCTTGCCGGGGGAGTCCACCTCACCCTCTTACTCTTCTTGGTCTCTTGGTCCTGGTGTTGCTTCGGTTGCCTTGTGCTCCGGCTCCCCTCTTCTTCCCTACTTAGTGTGGCCGTGGGCATGGCTCCGACTGCCCGTGCACAAGTAAAGGGGTAAAAAGGAGTGCCCCTACTTTTGTACACCGACACCGATGCACCCATCGCCATCGTTGCTACGCCACTGCGTCCGCCGTCATCTCCGCGTCCGTAGCTCGTGTCCATGGACACCGTCAGCCTCCCCCTCATCTTCTGGTGCCCTCTGCTAGAGCCGGGAAGCACCGATGCTAACGGCTCCATCTTCCTCCTCCGACGGCCGCAGTTCTCCTTCGACCCCGGCGTCTTCTCCGTCTACCACGCGCTCTGCAGCTCCTAAACCTCCACCGAACCACCGTGCGTCCCCCCAGTGAGCTCCTCTCCCTCTCCCCTCACTACCCCACTTCTGTCTGCGCTCCTAGCCGCCGTTCCTGCCATGGTCGTACCCGTTGCCATCGTCGTGCCCGTACTCGTGGCCATGCTCGCCGACGAGCTTGCCCGAGCACGCAGCCATGCTTCCTGCGGTCCCGTACGCTCACCGCGCCTAGCCGCGCCCACTAGGGCCCCGTGCCCGTCCCGCTCCTACTCGCATGCAGCACGCTCGCTGCCGTTGCCTTAGGTGCCCATGCCCGCAGCTCGCACCTGCCCACACGATGCTGTTGTCGCCTCCGCCTGCAACTCTGCTGCTGGCGCCTGGCCACGACCGCCCCTCAGCCGCCTGCCAGACTCTTAACCCTCCCCTGCAGGCGCGAGCCTCGCCCCACCTCTTTCTTTCACGCCTGCGCCACCACGCCGCTCCCACCGCCTGCCCACTACACTTCGCCGAGCCACAAAGACGCCTGGCCAGACACTACCACGGCTGGCGGCGCCCGGCCGCAGCCTCACTCGCGCACGCCCACCGCCTCGCGTCTGCCTCCACCCAGGGCTGCAGCTACTCGGCCCCTAAGCCGGCGCCCGCCGCCCCCTCGGCTGACAAGCGCACAGCGCGCCGGTGCCCACGCGCAACCCGACGCCTGCTAACCCTCCATGATGGCTAGCCCTGTGGCTATGACCACAGGGGCCCACGCCCTATTTTGTTAAAAAAAGATTTTAAAATAACAAATGATAATAGTTAAATTAAGTTAATTAGATTAATTAGTTTAACCTAAGCCCCCAATGACAGGTGGGCCCAGTGCCAAATTAGTTAATTAGATTAGTTAAAGTCTATTAAACCACCCACTGTGGATGACAGGTGGGTGCCTGGCGTTAGCTTGACCAGTCAACTGGCTGGTTGACTGCTGACGTCAGGATGATGTCATGCTGATGCAGTATTATCTTTTTAGTTAATATAAATCCAGAAAATGTTTAAATCTTTGAAAATTCACAGAAAATAAACCATAAATCAGATGAAAATGTTTTCTACATGAAAGTTGCTCAGAAAAATCCAACAAATCCGAATACACGGTTCGTTCATCTGTCACATGCCCCTAGCATGTTGAACATGGAACTTTCCCCTCTCTTTCATCTGTCCGAAAAACGCCTAACACCAGGAAAACCCCTCCGGATGTTTTCCCTCTCCGTCTTCAACATGTAGTACCATGCTAGTTCACCTCTAGCACCGCGTATTTCCATGTTATGCTTTGTGATGCCTCGTTTGCTCTATATTTACTGTTTCTTCCCCCTCTTCTCTCCGGTAGACCCCGAGACCGATGCTGCCCCAGTGGTCAACTACGTCGTCGACGACACTTCTTCCTTTTCAGCAGAGCTTCCAGGCAAGCCCCCCTTTGATCATCTCGATATCACACATTACATTCTCTCATGCTTGCATTAGATTTTGCTACTGTTATTGTTTGCTCCTATTCTGATGCATAGCCTTCTTTTGTAACCTGCTCATTGTACCTTACCTGCTTATCCTAAACTGCTTAGTAGAGGTTGGTTAGTGATCCATCAGTGACCCCCACCTTGTCCCAGTTGCCTCGCTTTAGGTTCGATGACTCGATCAACGTGATCGACGTCCAGGCCCTGACACCGCATATCACCCCCCCCCCTAGATGTACGAATCTGTAGAGTTACTATCGAGTGCCGAGGGTGACACCTCATCAGCACTTCTGATGTTAAATCATGTAGTGTAGCTACTTGGTCGTGGTCATCGAGGGTGGTTCCTCCTTAACCACTTCCGATACGGCTCTGTCGGGCAACCCCTCAAGTGTGAACCTCGAGGGTGGTTCCTCCTGTGTTCACCTTGATGATTACATCGAGTGGAATCCACCGAGGGTGGTTCCTCGGGGTTTCCCCTGGTGTTTGGACACACATATACTTGGACTTTACAACTGTTACTTGGAAAGGCGGGTCGACCCTGAGGGGTACCCGCGAGTGATGTGGAGACGGGTTGACCTGGAGGGTACCCGAGAGTTTAATACGAGGCGTGGCCAGGCATTCTTAGCCCTTGCCGCAAGTCCTCGAGACGGGGGGACGGGGTCACATCTTTCATGAGTCTCTGCTCGTGACCGCACTACCAACACACTAACGGTTTGGATATTTGATCCGAGGGGCCTCTGGCCTGATAGCACTAACCATCATGTGGGCATAGTATGGGCGTTCTGCATCGTATGCATCAGCCAAAGCTTAATAGACGTCATGCGACTGAGCGGCGCGCGCCGGGTTGGACTGCGTAAGCACCTGCCTTTTTTAAGGAGGTAGCTAGGTCTGCTCACCGGCCGCATACGCAACGTGTAGGAGTTCCTGTATGATGGTCCATGACCTCGGGGCATAGGTTTCATTCGTCAGGTGACCTCTCTATTTAGCCTAGGTCGGGTTGCGGCATATTGTTTGGCCGAGGCCGGCATGACCCAGTAAAGTGTGTCCGGCCGGAGTTAAGTGTAACGCCCTCGATGCGGCTATATCTCCCACGTGTCGAAGCACGACTTAGAGGCATAACCGCATTGAAAGCAATGTCGCAAGTGAGGTAATCTTCACACAACCCATGTAATACATAAGGGAAAGAGATACATAGTTGGCTTACAGTCGCCACTTCACCCAATACATAAATAAACATCGATCATCCAGATTACACTCAAGGTCCGACTACGGAACCAAAATAATAGAAGACTACCCCAAATGCTAAACAGATCCCCGACTGTCCCAACTAGGCTCCACTACTGATCATCAGGAAAAGACACATAGTAACGACCACGTTCCTCATCGAACTCCCACTTGAGCTCGGTTGCGTCATCTCAGACCGCATCGTCGGCACTGCAACTGTTTTGGTAGAATCTGTGAGTCACGGGGACTCAGCAATCTCACACCGCGAGATCAAGACTATTTAAGCTTATAGGAAGGACAGAGTTGTGAGGTGGAGCTGCAGCAAGCGACTAGCATATATGGTGGCTACATTTGCAAAAGAGAGCGAGAAGAGAAGCAAGGCACGGTCGTGAAGCTAGTAGCGATCAAGAAGTGATCCTGAACTACTTACGTCAAACATAACTCCAACACCGTGTTCACTTCCCGGACTCCGAGAAGAGACCATCACGGTTACACACGCGTTGATGTGTTTTAATTAAGGTCAACTTCAGGTTTTCTACAACCGGACATTAACAAATTCCCATCTGCCTCATAACCGCTGCGCACGGCTTTCGAAGATAATACCTGCAGGGGTGTCCCAACTTAGCCCATTATAAGCTCTCACGGTCAACGAAGGATATTCCTTCTACCGGGAAGACCCGATCAGTCTCGGAATCCCGGACTACAAGACATTTCGACAATGGTAAAACAAGACCAGCAAAGCCGCCCGAATGTGCCGACAAATCCCAATAGGAGTTGCACATATCTCGTTCTCAGGGCACACCGGATGGGCAAGACGTCGGGTTGGCATAGACCTGGATTGCCCAGGGCGCCGGACATCGCCGAGTTGGGCCAAGACTCGAAGGAGCACTGGTCCGGGGTTAAAATAAAGATAACCCTCTGGATTGCGAAAACCCGAGGGAAAAAGGCTTAGGTAGCAAATGGTAAAACCAAGGTTGGGCCTTGCTGGAGGAGTTTTATTCAAGGCGAACTGTCAAGGGGGTCCCATAAATCACCCAACCGTGTAAGGAATGCAAAATCAAGGAACATAACACCGGTATGACGGAAACTAGGACGGCAAGAGTGGAACAAAACACTGTGCATAAGGCCGAGCCTTCCACCCTTTACCAAGTATATAGATGCATTAATTAAACAATAGATATTGTGATATCCCAACAAGTAAACATGTTCCAACAAGGAACAACATCTCCATGTTCCAACAAGGAACAAACTTCATCTTCACCTGCAACTAGCAACGCTATAAGAGGGGCTGAGCAAAGCGGTAACATAGCCAAACAACGGTTTGCTAGGAAAGGATGGTTAGAGGTTTGACATGGAAATATGGGTGGCATGATATAGCAAGTGATAGGCATCATAGCATAGGCATAGCAAAAGAGAGAGCATCTAGCAAGCAAAGATAGAAGTGATTTCGAGGGTATGGTCATCTTGCCTGCAAAGTTCTCAGAGTTGTCGAAAGCTTGATCCTCGTGGCGTTCTCAACAGGTTCCTCATTCACGCACTCGCCTCCGGCTCTACCCAAAGCAAGAACACAAACAAAGGAACCACAATAAATCATGGTGCAATGCACAAGCAACATGATGCAAAACATGGCATGATATGCGAGATGTGAGATGCAATGCATATGCGTGCTCCGGAAGGAATCTGATGAACAAGGCATCAAATTGGCAAACAAAGTATGCCGCTGGGAGGTGGGATGATTTTGGTTGAAATCGATATAAAGATCACCGGAATCGGATGCACGGTTTGCAAATGACAAGCAAAACAAGAATGACACAATTCTGCCATTAACAGCATGATACCACTTAGCAAGCAGCAAGAAATTAAGCTACTGCACCCAAACATACCAAAAAAGCATATGGTAGTGATCTACTCAAGATGCTTGACAAAAGATGAACACTGAGCTACGGCTAAATCACAACATAACAGGTCCAAACAAGAATGGCAAAAGTTCAAAATATATCAGCTTCACAGACTTGGTGACAATACTGAACATGGCAGAATCAGCATCAGCAAGCAATGTTCAGAGCAAGCAAACAACATGCTACAGGAACTTATAATAGCAAAACAAGGCATGGAATGAATCTAATCAAAGCATAGAACAAAAGTCCCTTACTAACCATGAGCCAAAAGGGATCGGAAAATGCAATAGCACCCATGCTAACATAGCAAGTTCCGTTAACAGATTCAGCAAACAGGACATGACATTGACAGAATTATGTAGGCATCTTCGCGAGCTTGATGCACTCACTACAGAGCATTTAATGATAAACTAAGCATACATCCATCAAGAAGACATGGCATAGAAGCTATACATGTCAAGAACAACATCATAGCATTCACGGATCAACTACAACAACCTTGGCAAAATTGAATAACATGTAAACAATCTTCCAGGAAACATTTTATAGCAAAAGTAGAGCTTGATTGAATCACGCTATGGCACTCCATAATTGCAAACAAGGGTATGGATGGATAGAGCATAACCATATGTTCAAAACATCCTTACTGAAGTATCTCAAAATATGCATGGATCTCTCGGTAGCATCAAGTTTACATGGCATAAAAATATCAGCAAAACAGAGGCTGAAATCAGCAACATCATGAAGCCTAGTTTGCATGCTTGTGCTAGTCACCACAGAGATCACAAAAATACATGGCATACACCCCTGTAAAGATGGCATGGCATATTACAAAACACATGTAGGACTCAAGTTCCTAGGATGCACACATCAATCATGGAAAAAATGACAAAAGTGCATGTTCTGATAAGAATCTGAAACTAACATCACATAGCCCTCTTCCAACAGCATTTCTGGCATCAATATGAGCTTAAATGTAAATGATGCAATGAGATGAAATGATGTACTCTTCCAGACGAATAATACGGTAAGCTAAACGTCCAAAACGGAGCGACGGGTGCAAAGATGTGATGCGATGAAGATGCAACAAAATAATGGCAGAATATGACTTAGACGAAAAACGGGGGGAGGAGAAGTCAACCCCTCTCAGATCCGATCGAGGCGTCGCCGGAGCAGGAGCTCGGGCCGGAGGGAGGAGAGGCCGGGGCGGCCGGAGGCGGGGCCGGGCGGCAGCGCGGACGGCGCGGGCGACGCTGAGGCGGCGGGAGGAGCCTTGGCGGGCGCTTAGGGAGGCCGAGGCGGCCGGGCGACGGCGGCCGAGGTGGCCGGGCGACGGCGGCCGAGGCGGCGCGCGCTGGGCTTGGCCGGGCGCGGAGGCGAAGGCGCGTATCGCGGGGCCGGGACGGGCCTCGCGGGCCGGGCGGCGATGGCGCGCTGCCACGTGGCGGCGCCTGATTCGCCGGGGGCGCAGCGGCGGACGTGTCCGGCGGCGGAGGAGGAGCGGGCTAGGGTTTGGGGATCCGGAAATTCGGGGGAGTGCACATATTTATAGGTAGAGGGAGCTAGGAGTGTCAAAATGAGGTGCGGTTTTCGCCCACACGATCGTGATCCGACGACGGAGAGCATGGAAGTGACTTAGATGGGTTATTGGGCTATTTTGGAGGGGTGTTGGGCTGCAACCCAAAAGAGGCCTTTGCGGTTACCCGGTTAACCGTTGGAGTATCAAACGAGCTCCAAATGACTCGAAACTTGACAGGTGGTCTATCGGTGGTGTACCAAGGCCACTTGGCAAACCTCGGTCCATTCTGAGAAAGTTTAGTACCCGCTCATGGAAAAATGTAAAAGGGGACGCCGGGGAACATAGGAGTGCCGGATTGCAAAACGGACAACGGGGAAATGCTCGGATTCATGAGACGAACACGTATGCAAATGAGATGCACATGATGACATGATATGAGATGCATGACATGGACAAAATGCAAAACAAAAGACAAAAACCCAACCACGGAGGGAATCTCATATCACAAGGCCAAAAATGGCAAGAGTTGGAGTTACAAATATGGAAAGTTACATCCGGGGTGTTACAACACTCCACCACTACAAGAGGATCTCGTCCCGAGATCTAGGACTGAAAGAACTCCGGATATTCGAACGGAGGTGATCCTCGTGCTCCCTGTGTGGCTTCTCGGTCGGAATGGTGTGACCACTTCACTTTCGTGAATTTGATTGACTTGTTGCGAGTCTTGCGCTCGGTTTCTTCAAGAATAGCAACGGGTGCTCATGATAAGAGAGATCTTCTTGGAGGTCAATTTCTTCGAAGTTGATAGTGCGCTCAGAGTCTCAAGCACTTATGCGGTTGTGACACGTGAAACACATCGTGCACATTCGCCAAGTTGGACGGAAGCTCAAGTTGATAGGCGAGATCGCCTCTTTTGCCAATGATCTTGAAAGGACCCACGTATCTAGGGGCAAGCTTCCCTTTGATACCGGGCGGCGAGTGCCTTTCATTGGAGAGACGCGGAGGTAGACATGGTCTCCGATTTCAAAAGCCACATCGCGGTGCTTGTCATCATAATAGCTCTTTCTCCGCGCGATTATGCGGCTTTGAGATTCTCACGAATGACTTTGCACATTTCTTGACTTCGTGATCAAGTCGTTGCCAAGAAGTTGGCGTTCACCTGTCTCGGACCAATTGAGAGGAGTACGGCACTTTCTACCATAGAGAATTTCGAATGGGGCCTTGCCGAACTCGCTTGGAAGCTGTTGTTGTAGGAGAACTTCGGCATATGGAAGACAATCTTCCCACTTCATACCGAAGGAAATGACACAAGCCCCGAGCATGTCTTCGAGGATTTGATTGACTCGCTCGACTTGGCCACTTGTTTGAGGATGGAAAGCTGTGTCTTTGAAAGCAGATGTTGGTGCCCATGGCCTTCAAAAGAATCCCAAAACTTGGAGGTAAAGATGCTGCCACGGTCTGAAGAGATCAATTGTGGAATGCCGTGCAAGGAGACAATCCTGGATGTGTATAGCTCTGCCAACTGAGCTGCTGTGATAGATTCTTTGATAGGAAGAAAATGAGCCACTTTATTAAGCTTGTCAATGACAACGAAGATAGCATCATTCCACGCTTGGACTTTGGAAATCCAGTCACGAAGTCCATTTCGATATGATCAAACTTCCATTCTGGAATAGCAAGAGGTTGGAGGAGACCAGCTGGTCGTTGGTGTTCTGCTTTCACTCTTCTGTAGACATCACACTCATTCACGAATTGAGCAATTTCTCGCTTCATTCGAGTCCACCAATACGACTGCTTGAGGTCATGGTACATCTTTGTACTTCCAGGATGAATGGATAGAAGGGAATTGTGTGCCTCGTTCATAATGACTTTACGTAGATCACCCTTTGGAACCACAATCCGGTCCTCGAAGAAAAGAGTATCTTTGTCATCAATGTGGAAGCACTTGTATTTGAATGCCCTTGTCGATACCATGTTTCACCTTTTTCACCATGGTATCCAGGAGTTGAGCCTCACGAATTTGGTCTTCCAAAGTAGGAGAGACTATGAGGTTGGCAAGAAAGCCTTGAGGAACAACTTGAAAATTCAGCTTGTGGAAAGCTTCACAAAGATCCGGTTGGAAAGGCTTGAGAATTAAGCTGTTGCAATAAGCCTTCCTGCTCAAAGCATCTGCAATCACATTGGCCTTGCCTTTAGTATATTCAATACTTGGGTTGTACTCTTGAATCATTTCGACCCACCGAGTTTGTCTGAGGTTGAGGTTTGGTTGAGTGAAGATATACTTGAGGCTCTTGTGATCGGTGAATATGTCCACTTTCCTTCCCAACAAGAGATGTCTCCAAGTTATTAATGCATGGACAATCGCCGCCAACTCAAGATCGTGAGTGGGGTAGTTCTTTTGTTGGGCTTCAATTGACGAGAGGTATAGGCCACAACTTTCTTTTCTTGCATTAACACAGCACCGAGACCTTGAAGAGAAGCATCACGTAAAACTTGAATGGCTTGGATTCATCAGGAGGAGTCAAGACAGGAGCTGTGACGAGTTTCTCTTTGAGGGTGTTGAAAGCAACGTCACACTCAGGAGACCAGACATACTTCACATGCTTCTGGAGGAGGTTGGAAAGAGGCTTTGCAATCTTGGAGAAATTCTCAACGAATCTTCGGCAATAGCTTGCGAGTCCAAGAAAACTGCAAAGCTGCTTGACATTCTGAGGAGGTTCCCATTTCACAACTGCAGACACCTTCTCGGGATTAACAGCGATGCCCTTGGCGGAGATGATATGACCAAGGTAAAGCACTTCATCAAGCCAAATTTCACATTTGGAAAACTTCGCATAGAATTGATGCTCTCTGAGCTTGTCGAGCACCAATCGCAAATGTTTGGCATGATCCTTCTTATTCTTGGAGAAGACTAAAATATCATCAAGATAGACCAAGACGAATTCATTGGTGTAGGGGTTGAAAATGAAGTTCATCATTCGAGAGAATGTTGGAGGAGCATTGACAAGGCCTAAAGACATGACAGTATATTCATAAGAACCAAAGCTTGTTCTGAATGCTGTCTTGGGAATATCTTGTTCACGAATGCGAATTTGATGATAACCCATACGAAGGTCAAGCTTGGAGAACACTTTAGCGCCTTTGAGTTGCTCGAAAAGCTCATTGATGTTGGGAAGTGGATACTTGTTCTTGATAGTCTTCTTATTCAATGGACAGTAATCAACGCAAAGTCGGTCCGTGCCATCCTTCTTCTGGACAAAAAGAACACCACAACCCCAAGGAGATGAACTCGGTCTGATCAAAGCCAGACGCTCTTGTTCATCGAGCTGTTTCTTCAATTCCTTCAGCTCATTAGGTCCAAGCTTGTATGGACGCTTGCAAATGGGTTCAGTGCCAGGCTCAAGATCGATAACGAACTCAACTGGCCGGTGAGGAGGCATTCCTGGAAGCTCTTATGGAAAGACATCTTGATACTCGCAAACGACTGGAATCTGAGAGATAGCATCCAACTCGCCCTTCTCATTGAGAGAAAACAACCGAATGGTTTCATCACGAGCGGCATAGATGATCATATCCTCAGAAGAGTGTGTCAATTGAATTTTCCTGGCAGCACAATCAAGCTGAGCTTTGTGCTGAGAAAGCCAGTCCATCCCGAGAATTAGATCAATATCCGAGTCATCAAGAACCATTGGTTATTTTGCACTTTTGCCATGCTTGTTTGGACCTGTTATGGTGTGATTTAGCCGTAGCTCAGTGTTCATCTTTTGTCAAGCATCTTGAGTAGATCACTGCCATATGCTTTTCTGGTACATTTGGGTGCAGTAGCTTAATTTCTTGCTGCTTGCTAAGTGGTATCATGCTGTTAATGGCAGAATTGTGTCATTCTTGTTTTGCTTGTCATTTGCAAACCGTGCATCCGATTCCGGTGATCTTTATATCGATTTCAACCGAAATCATCTCACCTTTCCAGCGGCATACTTGGTTTGCCAAGTTGATGCCTTGTTCATCAGATTCCTTCCGGAGCACGCATATGCATTGCATCTCACATCTCGCATATCATGCCATGTTTTGCATCATGTTGCTTGTGCATTGCACCGTGATTTATTGTGGTTCCTTTGTTTGTGTTCTTGCTTTGTGTAGAGCAGGGAGACGAGTACGTGAACGAGGAACCTGTTGAGAACTCTTACGAGGATCAAGCTTTCGACAACTCTGAGAACTTTGCAGGCAAGATGACCATACCCTCGAAATCACTTCTATCTTTGCTTGCTAGATGCTCGCTCTTTTGCTATGCCTATGCTACAGATGCCTGCTATATCATGCCACCCATATTGCCATGTCAAACCTCTAACCATCCTTTCCTAGCAAACCGTTGTTTGGCTATGTTACCGCTTTGCTCAAATTTCTCTTATAGCGTTGCTAGTTGCAGGTGAAGATGAAGTTTGTTCCTTGTTGGAACATGGAAATGTTGTTCCTTGTTGGAACATGTTTACTTGTTGGGATATCACAATATCTATTGTTTAATTAATGCATCTATATACTTGGTAAAGGGTGGAAGGCTCGGCCTTATGCCTGGTGTTTTGTTCCACTCTTGCCGCCTCTAGTTTCCGCCATACCGTGTTATGTTCCTTGATTTCGCGTTCCTTACACGGTTGGGTAATTTATGGGACCCCTTGACAGTTCGCCTTGAATAAGACTCCTCCAAAGAAGGCCCAACCTTGGTTTTACCATTTGCCACCTAAGCCTTTTTCCCCCGGGTTTTCGCGAGCCCGAGGGTCATCTTTATTTTAACCCCCGGACCAGTGCTCCTTCAAGTGCTGGCCCAACCTAGGCGATGTCTGACGCCCCCTGGGCAATCCAGGGTCTATGCCAACCCGACGTCTTGCCCATCCGGTGTGCCCTGAGAATGAGATATGTGCAACTCCTATCGGGATTTGTCGGCACATTCGGGCAGCTTTGCTGGTCTTGTTTTACCATTGTCGAAATGTCTTGTAGTCCGGGATTCCGAGACTGATCGGGTCTTCCCGGTAGAAGGAAGATCCTTCGCTGACCGTGAGAGCTTATAATGTGCTAAGTTGGGACACCCCTACGTGGTATTATCTTTCGAAAGCCGTGCCCGCGGTTATGTGGCAGATGGGAATTTGTTAATGTCCGGTTGTAGAAAACCTGAAGTTGACCTTAATTAAAACACATCAACCGCGTGTGTCACCGTGATGGTCTCTTCTCGGCGGAGTCCGGGAAGTGAACACGGTGTTGGAGTTATGTTTGACATAAGTAGTTCAGGATCACTTCTTGATCGCTACTAGCTTCACGACCGTGCCTTGCTTCTCTTCTCGCTCTCTTTGCGAATGTAGCCACCATATTTGCTAGTCGCTTGCTGCAGCTCCACCTCACAACTCTGTCCTTCCTATAAGCTTAAATAGTCTTGATCTCATGGGTGTGAGATTGCCGAGTCCCGTGACTCACAGATTCTACCAAAACAGCAGTGCCGACGATGCCAGTGCAGATGACGCAACCGAGCTCAAGTGGGAGTTCGATGAGGAACGTGGTCGTTACTATGTGTCTTTTCCTGATGATCAGTAGTGGAGCCCAGTTGGGACGGTCGGGGATCTGTTTAGCATTTGGGGTAGTCTTCTTTTATTTTGGTTCCGTAGTCGGACCTTGAGTGTAATCTGGATGATGGATGTTTATTTATGTATTGGGTGAAGTGGCGTGTAAGCCAACTATGTATCTCTTTCCCTTATGTATTACATGGGTTGTGTGAAGATTACCTCACTTGCGACATTGCTTTCAATGCGGTTATGCCTCTAAGTCGTGCTTCGACACGTGGGAGATATAGCCGCACGAGGGCGTTACAAGTTGGTATCAGAGCGAGCTCGATGCACTCAGTACAGAGCATTTCATGATAAACTAAGCATACATCCATCAACAAGACATGGCATAGAAGCTATACATGGCAAGAACAACATCATAGCATTCACGGATCAACTACAACAACCTTGGAAAAATTGAATAACATGTAAACAATCTTCCAGGAAACATTTTATAGCAAAAGTAGAGCTCGATTGACTCAAGCTATGGCACTCCATAATTGCAAACAAGGGCATGGATGGATAGAGCATAACCATATGTTCAAAACATCCTTACTGAAGTATCTCAAAATATGCATGGATCTCTCGGTAGCATCAAGTTTACATGGCATAAAAATATCAAGAAAACAGGCTGAAATCAGCAACATCATGAAGCCTAGTTTGCATGCTTGTGCTAGACACCACAGAGATCACAAAAATACATGGCATACACCCCTGTAAAGATGGCATGGCATATTACAAAACACATGTAGGACTCAAGTTCATAGGATGCACACATCAATCATGGAAAAAATGACAAAAGTGCATGTTCTGATAAGAATCTGAAACTAACATCACATAGCCCTCTTCCAACAGCATTTCTGGCATCAATATGAGCTTAAATATAAATGATGCAATGAGATGAAATGATGTACTCTTCCAGGCGAATAATACGGTAAGCTAAACGTCCAAAACGGAGCGACGGGTGCAAAGATGTGATGCGATGAAGATGCAACAAAATAATGGCAGAATATGACTTAGACGAAAACGGGGAGGAGAAGTCAACCTCTCAGATCCGACGAGGCGTCGCCGAGCAGGAGCTCGGGCCGAGGGAGGAGAGGCCGGGCGGCCGGAGGCGGGCCGGGCAGCGCTGGACGGCGCGGGCGACGCTGCTGAGGCGGCGGGAGCGGAGGCGGCGGGCGCTTAGGGCGGCCGAGGCGGCCGGCGACGGCCGAGGCGGCTTGGCCGGCGCGGAGGCGGCGCGCGGCCGGGGCCGGGACGGGCTCAAGGGCCGGGCGCGGCCGGAGGCGATGTGGGCGCGGCGCCACGTGGCGGCGCCGATTCACCGGAGGCGCGCGGACGTGTCCGGCAAGTGAGGAGGAGCGGGCTAGGGTTTGGGGATCCAAAATTGGGAGTGCACATATTTATAGGTAGAGGGAGCTAGGAGTGTCCAAATGAGGTGCGGTTTTACCACACGATCGTGATCCGACGACGGAGAGCATGGAAGTGACTTAGATGGGTTATTGGGATATTTTGAGGGGTGTTGGGCTGCAACCCAAAAGAGGCCTTCATGGTTACCCTGCTAACTGTTGGAGTATCAAACGAACTCCAAATGACTCGAAACTTGACAGGTGGTCTATCGGTAGTGTACCAAGGCCACTTGGAAAACCTCGGTCCATTCCGAGAAAGTTTAGTACCCGCTCACGGAAAAAATGTAAAAGGGGACGCCGGGGAACATAGGAGTGCCGGATTGCAAAACGGACAACGAGGAAAATGCTCGGATGCATGAGACGAACACGTATGCAAATGAGATGCACATGATGACATGATATGAGATGCATGACATGGACAAAATGCAAAACAAAAGACAAAAACCCAACCACGGAGGGAATCTCATATCACAATGCCGAAAATGGCAAGAGTTGGAGTTACAAATATGGGAAGTTACATCCGGGGTGTTACATTAAGCAAGCATGGTGGGTAAGTTGGTGCACCCCTGCAGGGAAGAAAACTTCTATCCATAGCCTGTCCTATGGTAACAAACACTTGGAGTTGTGTCCCGATCGATACAAATAGAACTGGATACTTGAGGTGATAACTGGATAGTATGGCTCTGGGATTTCTTTCTCGCAGGGAGTCAAGAAAGGATCTCTGGCCGAGGTTGATAACAATACTACTACTTTTCTTTATGCTACTCTTAACTATTCTGATGCTGCAAGATGCTTGGAGCTGCTCGAAGACGCTAGTCTTCGATAGGCTAGGCTTTCCCCTTCTCTTCTGGTATTCTGCAATTCAGTCCACATATACTACCCATTTCATTGACACTGATGCATATGTAGTGTAGATCCTTGCTTGTGAGTACTTTGGATGAGTACTCACGGTTGCTTTGCTCCCCCTTTTTCCCACTTTCCATTCTTCCCGGATGCTGCAACCACATGGTGGAGCCCAGGAGCCAAACGACACCACCGATGACGACTACTACTACCACGAGGGTGCCTACTACTACGTGGTGGCCGCCGACGACTAGGAGTAGTTAGGAGGCTCCCGGGTAGGAGGCCTTGCCTTTTCGACCGTTGATACTTTTGTGTTAGCCTTCTTAAGGCATCCTTGTTTAACTTATGTATGTACTCAGATATTGTTGCTCTTCCACTGACTCTTGTGTATTCGAGCTTATGTATTCGAGCCCTCGAGGCCCCTGGCTTGTAATATAAAGCTTGTATTATTTTAGTTTGTGTCTAGAGTTGTGTTGTGATATCTTCCCGTGAGTCCCTGGTCATGATCGTACACATTTGCGTGTGTGATTAGTGTACGATTGAATCGGGGGCATCAAAAGTTGGTATCACAGCCGAAGTGGAATACATTGCCGCTGGTTCATGTTGTGCTCAGTTACTTTGGATGACCCAAACTCTTAAAGATTATGGAATATATGTGAAACATGTTCCATTGCTATGTGACAATGAAAGTGCTATTAAGATTGCTCACAATCCCATGCAACACTCTCGAACTAAGCATATTGAAGTTCGTCATCATTTCATTCGAGATCATGTTGCCAAAGGGGACATTAACCTTAAGCATGTTCGCACCGATAAGCAATTGGCGGATATATTCACTAAACCACTTGATGAGACAGTGATTTGCAGGTTGAGAGGTGAATTGAACATCATTGATGCTTCAAACTTGGAGTAGGAACTCCATTTGATACATGCGAGGCATGAGCCTATGACTAATCCTTGATATTTCTCTTATGATGATTTTCATATGTCTTGGATATATTTGTACCTTGCATGTTATCTAACCCGTGTAGGTACTTGGTTGAATCTAATTCTATGAGATTGCAACTCACTCACATCTTGAGCAATCTCTACATCACCAAGACTCTATACAATGGTGGTTGAAGACAAGGAAGCACGGAACCATTCAAACATATCCTTTGACAAATTCTATGATTGTGTCTCATGATTGTCATTTTTGATACACAAGTGCTCTTCCTTGCAAAACTAACCCATGTAGGTAGATGAACTCAAACTCCAAGTGGTGCTCCCAACTACATCAACCTTAAGCAACCCACACAAGTTCAACTACATGAGCAAGATCAACACCACCACCCAAGGTATGTTATTCCATCTTAGAGAAGCTTTACTCCAAGTCATGAGTCAATGCAACTCAACAAGATGTGAATACATCAAGATGCTTAAACGAAAAATGGTAACCCCATTCTGAGCTTAAACGATGAGTATGACCTATGATCAAGTGATCTCACTTGACTCCTAAGTCAATATACTCTAACATAGGTGACTTTGTCGCCGCCCAACTCTAGATGAAGTTCTCTTGTGTTCTTTTCTATGTTATTGCATTTGTTTGTTGCATATTTGTTTCCCTTTTTCAAAAAAAAAACTTCATGTAGATCTTTTAGTTTCTCTTCTTTTCATTTGTTCTGCATTTTTCTGCATCCAATTCATTGCAAATCTTTCATTTAATTCCTTGCAAATCCTTGTGAGATTCTACTTGTCTAGTGAGCTGAGGTGACAAGTGGTTTCACTCTGATGAACTCGGTCTCACCGGTTTGTTCTCTTCGGTCTAACCGAAATCCTTCGGTGCAACCGAAGCACACAACTCGGAGCCACCGATTTCACCACAGGAAAACGAACTTGCCACTTATTCCTGATTTCTATTTGCTCCAGCTCCACTCAATGATTCTTGTCCTCTACCAGCATCATGTTACACATGCTACTCTGCTCTGTGACTCAAGGACCAACCCATTTATATCAAATGTCCAGAAGGCCTTTCTTGGAAATTGATGTCAAAGGGGGAGAGAGAGATCACATCAAAGCTTAAATCTCTCCTACAGGGGGCGAAAGAGAGAATACTGTGGGGAGAGAAAGTAATATCATCAATGACCCCAGATGCTTGGTGTTCAAGAGGAGAGATGTCACATGTCTTTAAGAGGGGAAAGACATGTTTGTTTGTTTTCTTGCTTTAGCTCAAGCTCTGTTGTTTCTTTTCTATTGCTCTGATTTTCTGTTCCCTATCTTCTCCCAATATCTCATGTTAGATTCAGGGGGAGCAAGACATCTAAGGGAAGGAAATCTCTGATCTTATTCCATATTTTTATCTTTGGGGACATGTCTATATCCAATGTAGTACTTAGTACTCACTCTACATGCCATCCCAGTCTTGGTTCTCTTGTGGTTTCTCTTGTTTGCTCTGGTTAGTAGGTGTATCTGTGTTATCTAACCTTGTTTGCGCAGGTTCATCCCACCCTAAGCCAACTCAAGACCACAAGGTAAGTATATGCATCACAGTCATGTGAATGAGAAGTTCTTGCTGATGTACATACTGTTTGCAAGGACTCATGAGCATGAAGGTACATTTCTCATATTCACATCATTTGCTCTGATGCATATAGCCAAGATACATGTAACACATTGCTTACTCTGTCATGCTTATGCATTCACATGCTCCTATATTCAATATTCACATGATTGCGTACATGCAGGGGAGCCTATGCATGTTACATGTCTTTCCAAAGCTTTACTTGCTATTCTCTATATCTTTATCTAAAGATTTAATGTATGTTGTCATCAATTACCAAAAAGGGGGAGATTGAAAGCACAAGTGCTCCCTGGGTGGTTTTGGTAATTAATGTCAACATATCTCTTGTTGGACTAACACTTTTACCTAGTATGTTTCAGATAAGTTCAACAATGGAGTGGCATGGACTAAAGGATGTGCAACCCCTTCAAGATGCTAACGACAAAAGATTGGCTCAAGCTTCAAGATCAAGACTCTACATTTTCTATTTTAGTGATCCAAGATCACATTGAGTCCATAGGAAAAGCCAATACTATCAAGGAGGGATGAGGTGTTTCTTAATGAGACTCTTGCTTCATGTGCTTAGTGATATGCTCCAAAATCCTCAACTATCTTCCCACATCCACATTTGACCTAAACCAAAAGTCAAACTCGGCCCCACCGATTCTTTCTATCCGGCGCCACCGAGTTTCACATGTCATAGCCACTGCCACAAACCCTAGCAATTCGGTTTCACCGATAGAGATCTCGGTCTCACCGAGATGGGATTGCAATCTCTCTGTTTCCCTTCGTAACGTTTCGGTCTAACCGAAGTGAGCGATTGGTCCCACCGAGATCGCAATGTAAACTCTCTGTTTCCTTTTCGTAACATTTCGGTCTCACCGAAAAGAGCGAATCGGTCCCACCGAGTTTACCTAACCAACTCTCTGGTTAGCTTATTACCAAAATCGGTCCCACCGAGTTTGTGTAATCGGTCACACAGAGATTACGTTATGCCCAAACCCTAACCATATCGGTCCTACCGAGTTGCATATCAGTCCCACCAAAAATCCTAACAGTCACTAGGTTTGCTGATTCGGTCCGACCGAGTTTAACGATTCGGTCCCATCGAGTTTGGCAGATTGTGTGTAACGGTTAGATTTCGTGTGGAGGCTATATATACCCCTCCACCCACTCTTCATTCGTGGAGAGAGCCATCAGAACATGCCTACACTTCCAATACACATTTTCTAACAGAGAACCACCTACACTTGTGTTGAGCTCAAGATATTCCATTCCAACCATATGAATCTTGATCTCTAGCCTTCCCCAAGTTGCTTTCCACTCAAATCTTCTTTCCACCAAACTCCTGTGAGAGAGAGTTGAGTGTTGGGGAGACTATCATTTGAAGCACAAGAGCAAGGAGTTCATCATCAACACACCATTTGTTACTTCTTGGAGTGTGGTGTCTCCTAGATTGTCTAGGTGTCACTTGGGAGCCTCCAACAAGATTGTGGAGTTGAACCAAGGAGTTTGTAAGGGCAAGGAGATCGCCTACTTCGTGAAGGTCTACCGCTAGTGAGGTAAGTCCTTCGTGGGCGACGGCCGTGATGGAATAGACAAGGTTGCTTCTTCATGGACCCTTCGTGGGTGGAGCCCTCCGTGGACTCACAAGAACTGCTACCCTCCGTGGGTTGAAGTCTCCATCAACGTGGATGTACGATAGCATCACCTATCAGAACCACGCCAAAAACATCTGTGTCTCCAATTGCGTTTGAATACTCCAAACCCTTCCCTTTACATTCTTGCAAGTTGCATGCTTTACTTTCTGCTGCTCATATACTCATTGCATGCTTGCTTGATATGTATTGTGTGTGTTAAACTTGTGCCTTAAATCCACCTTAACTTAAGGATACTAAAAACTGCAACTTTTGGCACTTAGTGTCTAATCACCCCCCCCCCCTCTAGACACCTCTTCTCGATCCTTTCAATTGGTATCAGAGATTTGGTCTCCATTGCCTTGGTTTAAACACCATTGGAGGAAGATGGATGTGTCTACTTTAGGGAGTCTTAGACATAGAGTGCCTATTCTTGATGGAGAGTATTTTCATGAGTGGAAAAATGAAATGCTTGAGATTTTCAATGAATATCATTTGAACAAGTACATTGCTAGTCCCTGTGCACCTCATATTGATCCTCTGCACCCTACCCTAGATGAAGATATTGACATGATTCGTAATCTTAGAACTGTTGAGCTCGTCATTAGAGGCTTGCCTAGAAACTTTACTAGATGTTTGCCTACTCTCAAGTGTGCCTATACTATATGGAAATTTCTTGAGGAACGATTTCCCAATTATTCCTTAAAAAATCTAGACGATATTCTCCATAAGTCTATTGCTTTGAGTAAGATGAACTCTAGTGATCCTAGTTTTGGTGATTGTCTATTTGAGCTTACCAATCTCATGCGTGCTAAAGGAAACGTTGGAATCATTAGTGATATCATATCCGGGCTATTAGAATTCATAAAGGTAACCACTTTGATGATCATTTATCTAATGAATTACCCTCTCTAGGAATTGATCAATCACAAGATGATGTTGAACATGGATACTATGATGAAGATGATGATAGTGACTATGATCTTGATGATGCAATGAGACATTTTGGTCTTATGGCAAATCTTCGCGGCTACATGGCTGGAGGAAAGGAATGGGTCATTGATAGTGGATGTACTGATCATATGACCGGAGATGAAGATATGTTCCTTGAGCTTGCTGAAAACGACGGCCCTTGAAAATATGTCACTTTTGGTGATAATTCAAAGGGTAAGGTGGTTGGCCTTGGTAAGGTGGCCATCTCACATGATAGCTCCATACAAAATGTCATGCTCGTTGAATCTCTTGGATACAATTTACTTTCAGTCTCTAGACTTGCAGATTTCGGTTTCATTGTCTTATTCACTGAAATAGATTGCCAAGTGTTTCGTAGAGACAATCATAAAATGGTCTTCACCGGTATATGTAGAGGAGATCTCTACATTGTTGACTTCACTAAAAGGGCTCAACCTAAAACTTGCTTAATTGCTAAATCTTCTAAAGGCTGGCTGTGGCATAGAAGACTAGGTCATGTTGGAATGCGAAATCTTGATAAGCTTATTAAAGGTGATCATATCCTTGGAATAAAAGATGTTATATTTGACAAGGATAGACTTTGTAGCGCTTGTCAAGCAGGGAAGCGAGTTGGAGGAAGTCACCGCGCGAAGAACATCATGACTACAAGAAGACCACTCGAGCTACTTCACATGGATCTCTTTGGTCCAAATGCATACAAGAGTCTCGGTGGTAACTCATTTGGTCTAGTCATAGTTGATATTTTTCAAGATTTACGGGTGTTCTTTCTTGATGACAAGTCGCAGTCCAAAAGATCTTCAAAAACTTCGCTAGGAAGGCCCAAAATCAGTTTGACGTGAGGATCAAGAAGGTTCAGAGTGACAACGGAACGGAGTTCAAGAACGCAAATGTGGACACCTTTCTTGACGAAGAAGGGATTTCACACGAGTTCTCAGCTACGTACACACCTCAACAAAATGGAGTCGTTGAGAGGAAGAACCGGACTCTTATCGAGATGGCAAGAACGATGCTTGATGAGTACAAAACGCCAAAGCACTTTTGGGCGGAAGCGGTTGAGATAGCTTGTCATGCAACAAATCGCTTGTATCTTCACAAGCTACTCGGCAAGACGGCATAATCTGAGCTCCTCACCGTAACAAACCCCAAGTTGGATACTTTCGAGTATTTGGCTCAAAGTGCTACATTCTTGATAAGCATCATCGTTCTAAATTTGCTCCTAAGTCTCATGAAGGTTTTCTACTTGGTTATGGCTCAAACTCTCACACTTACCGTGTCTACAACAATTTCACCCGAAAGGTTGAAGAGACGGTAGATGTGAAGTTTCATGAATCTAACGGCTCGCAAGTAGAGCAATTGCCAATTGATGTAGGAGACAAAGACCCTTCGGGAGAAATACAAGACTTGTCCATTAGCAAGATTCGTCCAACGGAAATGAAGGAGAGTACCTCGTCCGTCCAAGTGGAAGCTTCTACCTCACGACAAGGTGAACCAAGAGTTGATACAGAAGCATCCACAAGTGGGACACGCCAAGATGAAGAAAACGAGGAAGTACACCAAGATGAACATCAACAACCTCCTTCTCCACCACGACAAGAGAACGACAACGTCAACAATGAAGAAGGCCAAGAAGAAGAACAAGATGAAGAGGATGTTCCACCCCGACCCAAGCTAAAGCTTTCACGAGTTCGAGCAAGAATTGCCAAAGATCATCCCGTCGAGCAAATCTACAATGATATCCAAACCGGGAGAATCACTCGCTCTAAAAATCGCTTAGCTAACTTTTGTGAACATTACTCATTCATTTCTAAAATTGAACCTATGAAGGTTGAAGAAGTTGTCGGCGTTCTGGGAACGGGGGTCCCCAGACTTGCCTGCCTGCGGCCTGCGGCGTGGCTTAAAGGGGGCCCAGCACGGCCCATCTTCATCAACACAAGACCCAAGACCCTCGCGAGGGGCCAAGCCTCGCGGGGCGGACGACGCGGAGCTTCCTCAGGCACGGCCTCATCAGGCTGGCTCACGAGGAGGCGGAGAGATCAAGGCAGGGTACCTCATGAGTGCCCATGACGCAAGCCATGACGACCAAGGGCGCCAGGCGGGCGCCAGCCCGTGCAGTGTCCTCCTTTCCTCTTTGGTGCAAAGGGAGCAAGCGCAGGCGAGAGGATCAAGCAAAGGCATCCATTTCAGTGCAACGAGACCAAGACCAATCCAACGGTGGGGAGGAGGTCATCGCGGAGCCTAGGACGGCGTCACCACAGAGCCTTTGGCAGGCGAGGACCAACTTTAGTCAGGATAAGTGTACCAGATGTTCCCCTTCAAAATGGCCAACTGTTGGCGCCCTTCCCACTCAATATTTGGGAAGAGGCCCAGGGCCTTTGCCTATAAATAGGACTAGCCACCCCCAGGGTAGAGGCATCTAGGATCGAGCAAACCAGAATCTGGGCAAGCAGAGAATAAGAGAGAGAGAGAGAGAGAGAGAGAGAGAGAGAAGGGCGGATGAACTCCTCCTTGCAGTTCATCGCCCCAGCCAAGAGCAGACCCTCGCGAGGCTGTTCTTCCTTGTATTGTTCATCAACATCAGCCCAAGAGGCAATCCACCCACCACAAACTAGAGTAGGGTATTACACCACAATGGTGGCCCGAACTAGTATAAACCCTGTGTCTCTTGTGTTGTTCTTTCGTTAGCTTAGATCTTTGCGAGACTGAGAGGTAGAAGGCGTAATCTCCGCGCGCACCCCAGAGTTCGAACCTCAAGGGTCTGCCGGAACCCGAAATCCGACATTTGGCGCGCCAGGTAGGGGTGCGCCGGAATTCGTCTTCCACCACTCCGTTCTCCTCCAACCGTCGCATCCATGTCTGACGCTCGTCGGGCCCGCGCCGAGCGCTGGGCCGCCCTCGCTCCCCGCGTCGCCAAGACGGCTCCCGACAGCGGGCATCCTCGCCGTTCCCCGTCACCCGCCGTCAACGCCGCCACCGGCCCGGCGGGGAACGGGCAGCAAGCGTCGCCTCAGCATCCGTCCGTGCGGCAAGACGGCCGCACCGCTACACCAACACCCCCGGTCGTCGCGGCCCTCCTGGGCGGCTCGCAGGCGCCGCCCACAAGTCACCACGTCAAGCCGTTCGTCCGCCGGGTCAGCGCCGCTTCCGCGCGGAAGGGGGCTCTCCCGGACCAAGCGGCGTGCAAAGGCCGGCTCGACCTTCACTTCGGAGGACCACCTCCAACTCGGCTTGCTTTCGGCGCGCTCCCCATGCCAGTGCACCCCACCATCTGCCAGGGGGCCGTCACCAGAACTCTCATTGATGGCGGCGCGGGCCTCAGCGTGCTTTCGGTTGAGGCCTTCGGTCTCCTCCGCATACCCCTGGAACGACTGCAACCCAGCCGGCCCTTCTCAGGCGTTGGGGGCGGATCATCCAGCTCCTTGGGACAGATCCGACTCCCAGTAACCTTCGGCACCTACGACAACTTCCGCACGGAGATGGTTGACTTTGACAACGCCCCCATTGGCCTCCCCTACAACGCCATCCTCGGCTACCCAGCGCTGGCCCGGTTCATGGCCGCGACACACCTGGCGTACAACCTCATGAAGATGCCCGGGAGGAGCGGTGTCCTCATCGTGCACGGGGACACCGGGGATGCGCTGCGAGTACTCAAGCTCGCCTTCAAGACGGCGGCGTCGGCACAGCCCGCCGACTCAGGGACCCCCGAGCCCAAGGGGGCTGCGCCCGCCATGAAGAAGCAGTTGTTCACCCAGGACAAGGCAGAAACCAAGCAAATACCTGTCGATGAGGACGGGTCCTCCAGTGCCACTTTCACCATAGGCGCCAACCTCGAGCCTGAGCAGGAGGAGGCCCTAGTCAGGTACCTGCGCGCAAACAAGAAGGTATTCGCTTGGGAGCCTGATCAGTTGGCAGGGATCCCTAGGAGCGTAATTGAGCATCACCTCAACGTGTGCCCAAATGTGCGCCCCGTGAAGCAGAAGGCAAGGCGGCAGTCCACAGAAAAGCAGGCCTTCATCATCCAAGAAACCCGCAAGTTAGAAGCCGCTGGGGTCATTCGCGAGGTCCGATACCCGGATTGGTTGGCCAACCACAGCCGTTGTGCCCAAGAAGGGAGGGAAGGAGCGCATGTGTGTCGACTTCACCAACCTCAACAAGGCATGCCCACAAGATCCATTCCCGCTCCCCCGCATCGACCAGATCGTCGATTCCACCGCAGAGTGTGACCTGCTATGTTTCCTGGATGCCTTCTCCGGGTATCACCAGATCAAGATGGCGGTGGAAGACGTCGAGAAGACAGCCTTCCTAACCCTGTGCGGGGTGTACTGCTGCACGTGCATGCCATTTGGGCTGTGTAACGCGGGGGCGACCTTTCAGCGGCTGATGCACATCACCTTGGGCCCGTAGCTCGGGAAGAATGTCGAAGCTTACATTGATGACATTGTGGTGAAGTCTCGGGAGGCCAAGACCCTGATACAAGACCTGGAGGAAACCTTCGCGAACCTCGACGCAGTGAACCTGCGGCTCAACCCAGAGAAGTGTGTGTTCGGGGTCCCCTCAGGCAAGCTCTTGGGTTTCCTCGTATCCCATCAAGGCATCGAGGCTAACCCGGAGAAGGTCAAGGCGGTCGAGGACATGAGCCCGCCGAAGACCCTCAGAGAAATGCAGAAGCTCACTGGACGTGTGAACGCGCTAGGGCGCTTCATCTCCAGACTGGGGGAGCGAGCGCTGCCTTTCTTCCAGCTAATGAAGAAAAAGGGGCCCTTTGAATGGACTGAAGAGGCAGACAAGGCGTTTCAAGATCTCAGGAGATACCTGACCAGTCCCCCAGTCATGGTGGCTCCGCGTCCTCAAGAGCCCCTGGTGCTCTACCTCGCCGCCACTCCCTACTCCGCCAGCGCAGCCCTGGTAGCGGTTAGGGAGGAGCGCCAAATCAGAACCACAGCAGCAGCACGAGACAAGGCAAAACAGGAACAAAGAAGGCCCACAGAAACCACCACTGCGGCTGAGGAAGATCAGCCGCCGAAGAGTGCACCGGAAGCAGGAGAGGCCCCTCACCCGGATGATCAGCCTCCGGAGGCCTCATCACCTCGCCAGGTACAATTGCCTCCGGAGGGCGCCGCAAGCATTGACGCACCCAGCCTCGTTGAGCACCCAGTATACTTCGCCAAGACGCGGTGTTGCGGGACGCGAGGGCCCGGTACCCCATGCCTCAGAAGCTCCTCCTCGCGCTACTGGTGGCCTTGCGCAAGCTGCGGCACTATTTCCAGGGTCACCCCATCAAGGTCGTCTCGTCATATCCCTTGGAGAGAGTGCTCAGGAGCCCTAACTCAGCCGGAAGGGTCGCTGAGTGGAACATAGAACTGCAGGCGTTCCAGCTCGAGTTCAGCACAACCCGGGTCATCAAGGGAGCAGCATTGGCGGATTTCGTGGCAGAATGGACGGAGGCACCAGGCCTCAAGGACGACGAGGATCGGTACCTCTCCCCAGGGAGCGAGGCACCAGAAGGCTGGGTCATGTACTTCGATGGGGCATTCTCCGAGCACGGCCGCGAGGCTGGGGCCAGTCTTGGTGTCGCCCACCCAGACAAGCTCTACTCTGTCTGACTCTGTTTCCAAAGAAGGCGAAAAGGTCTCCAACAACATAGCGGAGTACGAAGGTTTGATAGCGGGCTTGAAGGCCGCAGCTGCCCTGGGGTGAAGCGCCTCACCATCAAGGGCGATTTGCAGCTCCTTGTCAATTTCTCCAACAAGGGATACGAGCCAAAAGACGAGCACATGGAGGCCTACCTAGCGGAGGTTCGCAGGATGGAGAAGCAATTCTGGGGGCTGGAGTTGAAGCACGTGCCCCGTGGCAACAACCAGGAGGCTGATAACATCGCCAGGCGGGTGTCCAGGCGGTTGCCTCAGGAGCCTGGCGTCTTCGAGGAGCGGCTCTTCAAGCCCTCGGCCCTGCCGTCATTGTCAAACACGGCTCAGCCACGGGAGGAACTTCCCCAGCCACCTGCCTCGGGAGCCCCGGTCTGCGGCCCAGCTTCAGGAGCACGCCTGCTCCTGACGATGGAACCTCAGGAGGGGTGCTGGATCACGGAGCTCCGGAGTTATTTGACACAAGGGACCCTGCCGGAGAAGGAGGAGGAAGCGGAGCGTGTGGCACGGCAGGCCACGGAGTACTGCATCAGAGGTGGAGAGCTCTACCGGAGGCGACCGAACGATGTATCCCTGCGCTACATCTCCAGGGAGCAAGGAAAGGAACTACTGGAGGACATACACGGCGGAGACTGTGGACACCATTCGTCATCACGGACCCTTGTTGGCAAGGCATTCCGCAGTGGGTTCTACTGTCCACCGCACTCAATGACGCTGCCGAACTGGTGAAGGCTTGTGAGGCCTGCCAATTTCACGCCAAGCAGATCCATCAGCCGGCAGGAGGCCTGCAGACTATACCCCTTTCGTGGCCGTTCGCAGTCTGGGGGCTGGACATCCTGGGCCCGTTTCCTCGGGCGCCAGGGGGCTACCGCTACCTCTACGTCGTCGTGGACAAGTTCACCAAGTGGGCAGAAGTAGAGGCCATCCGCACCATCCCCGCGGGTTCCGCTGTCAAGTTCATCAGGGGCATCGTGAGCCAGTTCGGGCTGCCGAACCGCATCATTACAGACAACGGTTCGCAGTTCACCAGTAACCTCTTCAAAACATACTGTGCTAACCTTGGAACGCAAATATGCTACGCTTCGATGGTGCACCCACAAAGCAACGGCCAGGCCGAACGAGCCAACGCGGAGGTCCTGAGGGGCCTCAAGACCAGGACGTTCAAGAAGAAGCTAGAGGCCTGCGGCAAAGGTTGGTACAATGAGCATCAGTCCGTGTTGCGGTCCATCCGCACAACCGCGACCAAGCCGACTGGAGAGACCTCGTTCTTCCTGGTCTACGGAGCCGAAGCAGTCCTCCCTCACGAGGTCAGACGTCGCTCCGCACGGGTCCTGGCGTTCGACGAGGCGCAGCAGGACGCCATGCGGGGGATGGACCTCGTGCTGGGGGAGGAACGCCGCCGAGAAGCCGCGCTACGAGCGGCGAGGTACCAACAGGCACTACGACGATATCACTGCCGCAACATCCGCCCCAGAACTCTCGAGGTAGGAGACCTCGTGCTCAGGCGGGTTCTCTCCAGGGAGGGGCTGCACAAGCTCTCTCCCATGTGGGAGGGCCCGTTCAAGGTTGTTCATGTTTCCAGGCCTGGCTCCGCGCGCTTGGAGACTCAGGAGGGGGAGCCGATCCAGAACGCATGGAACATCCAGCACCTCTGTAGGTTCTACCCCTAAAAGGCCCAGAGCCTGTGAAGGAGGTGAACGCCTGTGAAGATTATCCTTTTTGGGAGAAGGCCCAGAGCCTGTGAAGAAGGCGAACGCCTGTGAAGATTATCCTTTTTGGAGAAGGCCCAGAGCACATGAAGAAGGCGAACGCCTGTGAAGATTATCCTTTTTTGGAGAAGGCCCAGAGCGTGTGAAGAAGGCGAACGCCTGTGAAGATTATCCATTTTTGGAAAAGGCCCAGAGCCTGTGAAGAAGGCGAGTGCCTGTGAAGCTGTCGCATCTTGGAAAAGGCCCGGAGCCTGTGAAGAGGGAAAATGCCCGTGAAGCTCGTTTCCCCTAAGAAGAAAGGCCCGGAGCCTGTGAAGAAGGCCAACGCCTGTGAAGCTCGCCGCACGTGACACTCTCACGTAATAATGAGTTGGGGCTGTACACGCCCCGGAGTCTCGAGGCGCCCGGCCTCGGGCCACTGGGCTCCCTCCCACGCCCAGTGGCAGCACTTAGCTCCGCGCTGGTGAGAAGACGTCGAAGACTAGATTAGGTGCCGGACACTGATTTTTCATTTGCTTTCCGCAGTCGTCGTTGGTTTGTGGTTCGTCGATTTTTACTCCCCCGCTTTGATTTCTCTTACGCAAGGCCTCGCGAGGGAGGATAGCCGAGCGCCCTCGTGAGTGTTCCCGTTCTAGTCGTTCGAAGGTTTCACGACCTGGGCCCGTTACAGGAGCACCCCTCCAGTCCGTGCCCCTCGGGCACCGCGACACACACGCAGGGCCTGGGTCGGTCGCCCCCCCACGGCTGGGGCCGGGAACTATCTACGCGCAGACACATAGCCGAAAGGCACGATAACGGAATCAAGGTAATGGTTAACAGCAATAACCCCGAACACGCCCCCGCGGGGCTCCACGCAGCTGTTTTCTTTTACGCAGGAAACAAAAGGAAAAGAAAGGACAAGTCCGGCGCGGCTCGCCTCACACCGGCCTGCGGAGGAGACTCGGGCTGCCTCCGAGGCTCAAGCAGACTCCCTCTCGCGCTTCACCAGGGCGCGACGGCGGGCGGACGTACTGCCGCCTCCCAAGCAGGTGTGACGGCGTGGGGGCTGACTGCGGCCACCGCTGGAAGAGTCGCTTGAAGAAGAGTCGATGAAGCTTGGGGAGCCTTGAGCGCCGCCAACCACGCGGGCGCTGTCTCCTCCATCGTCGTCGGGGCTGGGTCCCCGGCCACGGTCGTCGTCCTCAGGGCAGCACCCTGCGCGGCGGCCATCTTCCCCAAACACCCTCACGTAGAGGGTGGCATCGCCGTCAAACTTAAAGTGCAGGGTGCACCGGCGCCCCAGGCCGCGAGCGCGGGCGAACGCCTGCCAACCACGAGTCAAGGCCAAGCTCCCAGTGGCGGAGACCTCCAGTGCAGCCCATGAGGCCCGGCTGCAGCAGCCGTCCGCCTGAAGCCAGAGGCCGCCCGGGGCGCCGGACGGGAGCTCACCAAGGAGGAAGCGAGGGAGTTGGAGCCGGGCGCTAGTCGGCTCCCCCAACCATACGACGAACTCCGGCAGCACCTCCGCAACGCGAAAGCGCGGCCTAGGGGAGCGCGCAACCGAAGCGCGCCCCCCGGCCGCAGCAGCTCGCCTGTCACCACGCCGGGAACCATCTCCGCGGCCGCGGGAAGCTGTCGGGGTGGCCACAGGATGCTTCCGAGGGCGCCCCCGGCCGCGCTTGGGCAGGGGAGAGGCAGGCTCAACCTGGCGGGCCTTCCCCTTCTCTGCAGCCGAGAACCTCCTCGACGGAGCCATGAAGAAGAAGGAGAAGCAGAGGGGGATGAACTAGAAGGGCACGCGCAGTTCCGTACTTATAGCCGGCGAAGGCCAACCGTCGGCCTCCACGATCGCAGGTAATCATGACGCGATTTGCATGCAGGGACTTGTCCAATCCGCGCGATCACCGAGGCGTCGTGGGGAAGCAGAGACACCCACGTCCCATCAACCGCCACGCAGCGCCCAAGGCCGCAGGCTGTTAGGGCCTGCGGCGCTTCGCCCTTGCCCTTTCGCCTCTCAGCACGGCCAAATCCGGGCGCGCCTTGGGCCCGGGGGCTCTTGTCGGTGTTCAGGGCAGGGGTCCCAGACTTGCTCGCATGCGGCCCGCGGCGTGGCTTAAAGGGGGCCCAAGACGGCCCATCTTCATCAACACAAGACCCAAGACCCTCGCGAGGCCAAGCCTCATGAGGCGGGCGGCGTGGGGCTTCCTCGAGCACGGCCTCATCAGCTGGCTCACGAGGAGGCGGAGAGATCAAGGCGGGTACCTCACGAGTGCCCATGATGCAAGCCATGATGACCAAGGCGCCCGGCCAGCGATGTCCTCCTTTCCTCTTTGGTGCAAAGGGAGCAAGCGCAGCGAGAGGATCAAGCAAAGGCATCCATTTCGGTTAACGAGACCAAGACCAGTCCAACGGTGGGGAGGAGGTCATCGTGGAACCCAGGACGGCGTCACCACAGAGCCTTTGGCAGGCGAGGACCAACTTTAGTCAGGATAAGTGTACCAGATGTTCCCCTTCAAAATGGCCAACTGTTGGCGCCCTTCCCGCTCAATATTTGGGAAGAGGCCCAGGGCCTTTGCCTATAAATAGGACTAGCCACCCCCAGGGTAGAGGCATCTAGGATCGAGCAATCCAGAATCTGGGCAAGCAGAGAATAAGAGAGAGAGAGAGAGAGAAGGGCGGCTGAACTCCTCCTTGCAGTTCATCGCCCCAGCCAAGAGCAGACCCTCGCGAGGCTGTTCTTCCTTGTATTGTTCATCAACATCAGCCCAAGAGGCAATCCACCCACCACAAACTAGAGTAGGGTATTACACCACAATGGTGGCCCGAACTAGTATAAACCCTGTGTCTCTTGTGCTGTTCTTTCGTTAGCTTAGATCTTTGCGAGACTGAGAGGTAGAAGGCGTAATCTCCGCGCGCACCCCAGAGTTCGAACCTCAAGGGTCTGCCAGAACCCGAAATCCGACAGAAGCATTGAAGGATCTGGATTGGATAAACGCTATGCATGAAGAGCTACACAACTTTGAGAGAAATCAAGTGTGGACATTTGTCAAGAAGCCCGACAACAACCACAACATCATTGGTACCAAATGGGTGTTTCGCAACAAGCAAGATGAAGATGGACAAGTGGTTCGCAACAAAGCACGTCTCGTCGCCCAAGGCTACACACAAGTCGAAGGTATGGACTATGGTGAGACATATGCTCCCGTTGCTAGACTTGAGTCCATTCGCATCTTATTTGCCTATGCTAATCACCATGATATCACCTTATACCAAATGGACATTAAAAGTGCTTTTCTAAATGGCAAAATTGAAGAGGAAGTTTATGTTAAGCAACCTCCTGGCTTTGTCAATCCTAAGAAACCTAATCATGTTTACAAACTTCACAAAGCCCTTTATGGTCTTAAACAAGCTCCTAGAGCATGGTATAAATGCTTGACCAAGTTCCTTACTGAAAAAGGCTTTGAAATTGGTAAAATTGATTCTACTCTTTTTACTAAAAGGTTAATGGAGAACTATTTGTGTGCCAAATTTATGTTGATGATATCATATTTGGTTCAACTAACCCTCATTTTAGTGAGAAGTTTGGAAAGCTAATGTCGGAGAAGTTTGAGATGTCTATGATGAGTGAACTCAAATTCTTTCTCGGTTTGCAAATCAAGCAAACTAAGGAAGGTACCTTTGTTTCTCAAACAAAGTACACCAAAAACTTATTCAAGAAGTTCAATATGCAAGAATGCAAAGGTATGACTACACCCATGCCTACTAGTGGACATCTTGATTTGACCAAAGATGGTGAACCAGTTGATCAAAAAGTTTATCGCTCTATGATTGGTTCATTGTTATATCTATGTGCCTCTCATCCCGATATTATGCTAAGTGTGTGCATGTGTGCACGATATCAAGGTGCTCCTAAAGAATGTCATCTTAAGGCTGTGAAAAGGATAGTGAGATACTTAATCCATACACCAAATTTTGGCATTTGGTATCCTAAGAGGTCCTCTTTTGATCTTGTTGGCTATTCTGATTCGGACTATGCCGGAGACAAGGTTGATAGAAAGTCCACTTCGGGTACTTGTAAATTCCTTGGTAGATCTCTTGTGTCTTGGTCTTCCAAGAAACAAAACTCGGTATCTTATCCACCGCCGAAGCGGAATACATTGCCGCTGGTTCATGTTGTGCTCAATTACTTTGGATGACCCAGACTCTTAAAGATTATGGAATATATGTGAAACATGTTCCATTGTTATGTGACAATGAAAGTGCTATTAAGATTGCTCACAATCCCGTGCAACACTCTCGAACTAAGCATATTGAAGTTCGTCATCATTTCATTCGAGATCATGTTGCCAAAGGGGACATTAACCTTAAGCATGTTCGCACCGATAAGAAATTGGCGGATATATTCACTAAACCACTTGATGAGAAAGTGTTTTGCAGGTTGAGAGGTGAATTGAACATCATTGATGCTTCAAACTTGGAGTAGGAACTCCATTTGATACATGCGAGGCATGAGCCTATGACTAATCCTTGATATTTCTCTTATGATGATTTTCATATGTCTTGGATATATTTGTACCTTGCATGTTATCTAACCCATGTAGGTACTTGGTTGAATCTAATTCTATGAGATTGCAACTCACTCACATCTTGAGCAATCTCTACATCACCAAGACTCTATACAATGGTGGTTGAAGACAAGGAAGCACGAAACCATTCAAACATATCCTTTGACAAATTCTATGATTGTGTCTCATGATTGTCATTTTGGATACACAAGTGCTCTTCCTTGCAAAACTAACCCATGTAGGTAGATGAACTCAAACTCCAAGTGGTGCTCCCATCTACATCAACCTTGAGCAACCCACACAAGTTCAACTACATGAGCAAGATCAACACCACCACCCAAGGTATGTTATTCCATCTTAGAGAAGCTTTACTCCAAGTCATGAGTCAAAGCAACTCAACAAGATGTGAATACATCAAGATGCTTAAACAAAAAATGGTAACCCCATTTTGAGCTTAAACGATGAGTACGACCTATGATCAAGTGATCTCACTTGACTCCTAAGTCAATATACTCTAACATAGGTGACTTTGTCGCCGCCCAACTCTAGATGAAGTTCTCTTGTGTTCTTTTCTGTGTTATTGCATTTGTTTCTTGCATATTTGTTTCCCTTTTTCAAAAAAAACTTCATGTAGATCTTTTAGTTTCTCTTCTTTTCATTTGTTCTGCATTTTTCTGCATCCAATTCATTGCAAATCTTTCAGTTAATTCCTTGCAAATCCTTGTGAGATTCTACTTGTCTAGTGAGCTGAGGTGACAAGTGGTTTCACTCTGATGAACTCGGTCTCACCGGTTTGTTCTCTTCGGTCTAACCGAAATCCTTCGGTGCAACCGAAGCACACAACTCGGAGCCACCGATTTCACCACAGGAAAACGAACTTGCCACTTATTCCTGATTTCTATTTGCTCCAGCTCCAGTCAATGATTCTTGTCCTCTACCAGCATCATGTTACACATGTTGCTTTGCTCTGTGACTCAAGGACCAACACATTTATATCAAATGTCCAGAAGACCTTTCTTGGAAATTGATGTCAAAGGGGGAGAGAGAGATCACATCAAAGCTTAAATCTCTCCTACAGGGGGAGAAAGAGAGAATACTCAGGGGGAGAGAAAGTAATATCATCAATGACCCCAGATGCTTGGTGTTCAAGAGGAGAGATGTCACATGTCTTTAAGAGGGGAAAGACATGTTTGTTTGTTTGCTTGCTTTAGCTCAAGCTCTGTTGTTTCTTTTCTATTGCTCTGATTTTTACATTCCCTATCTTCTCCCAATATCTCATGTTAGATTCAGGGGAGCAAGACATCTAAGGGAAGGAAATCTACGATCTTATTGCATATTTTTATCTTTGGGGACATGTCTATATCCAATGTAGTACTTAGTACTCACTCTACATGTCATCCAGTCTTGGTTCTCTTGTGGTTTCTCTTGTTTGCTCTGGTTAGTAGGTGTATCTGTGTTATCTAACCTTGTTTGCGCAGGTTCATCCCACCCTAAGCCAACTCAAGACCACAAGGTAAGTATATGCATCACAGTCATGTGAATGAGAAGTTCTTGCTGATGTACATACTGTTTGCAAGAAGGACTCATGAGCATGAAGGTACATTTCTCATATTCACATCATTTGCTCTGATGCATATAGCCAAGATACATGTAACACATTGCTTACTCTGTCATGCTTATGCATTCACATGCTCCTATATTCAATATTCACATGATTGCGTACATGCAGGGGGAGCCTATGCATGTTACATGTCTTTCCAAAGCTTTACTTGCTATTCTCTATATCTTTATCTAAAAGCTTTAATGTATGTTGTCATCAATTACCAAAAGGGTGAGACCGAAAGCACAAGTGCTCCACAGGTGGTTTTGGTAATTAATGTCAACATATCTCTTGTTGGACTAACACTTTTACCTAGTATGTTTTAGATAAGTTCAACAATGGAGTGGCATGGACTAAAGGATGTGGAACCCCTTCAAGATGCTAAGGACAAAAGATTGGCTCAAGCTTCAAGATCAAGACTCTACATTTTCTATTTTAGTGATCCAAGATCACATTGAGTCCATAGGAAAAGCCAATACTATCAAGGAGGGATGAGGTGTTGCTTAATGAGACTCTTGCTTCATGTGCTTAATGATATGCTCCAAAATCCTCAACTATCTTCCCAAATCCACATTTGACCTAAACCAAAAGTCAAACTCGGCCCCACAAATTCTTTCTATCCGGCGCCACCGAGTTTCACATGTCATAGCCACTGCCACAAACCCTAGCAATTCGGTTTCACCGATAGAGATCTCGGTCTCACCGAGATGGGATTGCAATCTCTCTGTTTCCCTTCGTAACGTTTTCGGTCTAACCGAAGTGAGCGGTCGGTCCCACCAAGATCGCAATGTAAACTCTCTATTTCCTTTTCGTAACATTTCGATCTCACCGAAAAGAGCGAATCGGTCCCACCGAGTTTACCTGACCAACTCTCTGGTTAGCTTATTACCAAAATTGGTCCCACCGAGTTTGTGTAATCGGTCACACCGAGATTACGTTATGCCCAAACCCTAACCATATCGGTCCTACCGAGTTGCATATCGATCCACAAGAAAATCCTAACGGTCACTAGGTTTCTTGACTCGGTCCGACCGAGTTTAACGATTCGGTCCCACCGAAGTTTGGCGGTGTGTGTGTGACGGTTAGATTTTGTGTGGAGGCTATATATACCCCTCCACCCACTCTTCATTCGTGGAGAGAGCCATCAGAACATGCCTACACTTCCAATACACATTTTCTGAGGGAGAACCACCTACACTTGTGTTGAGCTCAAGATATTCCATTCCAACCATATGAATCTTGATCTCTAGCCTTCCCCAAGTTTCTTTCCACTCAAATCTTCTTTCCACTAAATCCTGTGAGAGAGAGTTGAATGTTGGGGAGACTATCATTTGAAGCACAAGAGCAAGGAGTTCATCATCAACACACCATTTGTTACTTCTTGGAGAGTGGTGTCTCCTAGATTGGCTGGGTGTCACTTGGGAGCCTCCAACAAGGTTGTGGAGTTGAACCAAGGAGTTTGTAAGGGCAAGGAGATCGACTACTTCGTGAAGATCTACCGCTAGTGAGGCAAGTCCTTCGTGGGCGATGGCCGTGATGGAATAGACAAGGTTGCTTCTTCGTGGACCCTTCGTGGGTGGAGCCCTCCGTGGACTCGCGCAATCGTTACCCTCCGTGGGTTGAAGTCTCCATCAACGTGGATGTACGATAGCATCACCTATCGGAACCACGCCAAAAACATCCGTGTCTCTAATTGCGTTTGAATACTCCAAACCCTTCCCTTTACATTCTTGCAAGTTGCATGCTTTACTTTCTGCTGCTCGTTTTCTCAGTGCTTGCTTGCTTGTTATGTATTGTGTGTGTTAATCTTGTGCCTAAACTCCACCTAAACTTAAGGATACTAAAAACTGCAACTTTTGGCACTTAGTGTCTAATCACCCCCCCCCCCTCTAGACACCTCTTCTCGATCCTTTCAATAATCACATCAGATCCTTAGTGGACTGCCAAATCCTTTGTTGGATTATTATCCGATAGTGTCTTTCACATTCTAAATTCTCGTGAGTTTTCCCCTGACACATAATGCCTATGGTAAACATCTCTTTTTGTGAACCATGCTCTACTTTCGAGCTGGTGTTAAGTAGTATTGAAGTTCGTGGTATATGTTCCTAAGATGCCCCGATGGGTTGAACCTATGCATTTTCTAATTTGTGTGAACCCACAAACTTCTACAGGTCATACTCTACTGGTGTTATGCCAGATAAAATTTCAACACTACAACTTCGTCGAAAGTGAGAAGTGAATGTAAGTTTATGCATTGAAGAAGAGGGAGTCGACCTTGAACTTTGTGTTGATGCCCATGGACCCGAAGTGGAACTTATCATGGAAACTTCTTGTGATAATAATAATCCCCTTGTTATAAGTTCATATGGTATCTATGTTTGGTCCTTTACAACCATGGTTCTGACCATGATTGTTCCCCTTAGATTCCATTTCTTGAACAAGTTCACGCACTTGTCTTCTGTAGATCAATGCAACTCCGCAACCTCTATGTTGACCTTCCTTCAAGTATTACCCTCCGGTATCTCGAGAATATCAAAGAACTGTGTTGCTTCCTATGAGTCTTCATCTAGTATTGCTTCTCATCGATTTTAGATTTCCCCCGGGTTCTGCATTGCTAGTCACTCGAGAACGCCGATAAGTGAATCGATTCCGCACTCCGATTCTATAACTCTAAGTAATTTTCATTACTTACGAGTTTAATAATCCTTCAAGTCATTCCCAACCTGGCCGGTTGTGTCATTATCGTGCTAAATTTTAACTGTGCTACCTGGTCCTTCTTCCCGGAACAGAATTTTGGACGATGAGCTAAGCTAATGTCGATCTTCCTCGTAATACCATTTCGCCTTGAACGGCAAGCTTGCTTTCGAGTTTGTGTCATACCCGTGGTTCCAATAACTTTTCGCTTCATCATTCCTTTGCCTTGATGTCATCGTCGATCGATTACATCTTCCTGAAATCTCTCAACAATTGTGTCGTGCTCGTCAACATTCTGAGCTCTTCCAGCATATCAATCGAATTCATGATGGGAAATACCATCCTTGTCCTTCGATGATTTGAGTTATCATCGACAACCCCCTTGTCTTCTTTCCAACACATGTTTGATCATGTCTTGGTTATACCTTGGACTCCTTGCTATTCCTGCAATTGTTCCTTGAGTATTTCTTGTGATCTCCAACTCCAACCCCTAATTGTAACACCATGTTAATGCTACCTTGAAGCATGACTGAGGTATTCCGTATATCAACAAGAACATTGGAAGCACATTGTCGAATGTTTCTTGATCTATTATCCAAACACCGTTGTATGGGTAATATCATGATTCTTCCCTCGCCCCCTTTATCTAAATGCTTTTGAACTTGCTGTCATATCATGTATATCCTGCTCCGCTTCCCCTTGGGAAGGATATACTCCCAACTCTTGTGTGTAAACATTCCAATGTTCTGATTAATCTAATGATCACCTTTCTTTTCCATTGTTTTGTTTAACCTTCTTGTGGTTTATGAGATCTAAGCAGTAATAGTTCCTTGCTTATGAAAACACCTCGGTGTACAATTTGTCAGTAAGACCTTGTTATTATTGTTGTTGATATTCCGGTAACCACCGATGGACGAGAACTTTGCCTATTGGTCCGCCTCGTTCAACGAGCAGGAAAATAGTTCTCTCCATCCCTCGCCCTTGGTACCTATGTTGTTAACAACATAACTGACAGTCTATCATCTGACATGCCTTGCTATCGGCCCCCTTTCTACTTTTAACCCACATGGTGGGCTCATAACCACAGTTCCACATGATCGAAACTTGACTCTCCTGTACAACCTTGATTATGAAGTATACTTTACACTTGGCTTCGTATGTATTTTACGAGCCACCTTCCCTCACTTATTCTATTCCGGTGTCAGACGTGATATTTATTTCGTTCCTCTGAGCCCCTCTCACCCTATGTTTTAGGCATCAAACATTTGCCTACGGCTTGAAAATTCTCATGCCTACTTTAATTCTCTCGATGTTTTATTAAGTTTCAACTTGAGAGATACTTCTGCCTCATTCCTGAATTGTTCACGGATAATTAACCCTATAAGGGCCGTTCTCCCGGTTACTCTTTACTTCCCCACTTAAATCTCGGCGAGATTTCTTGTAGTGGAGGAGATTTGTAACACCCCAGTGTCATGCTACAAGAATCCCACAGTAATGGTGCCATGTCATCATGTTATCAAGTGCTAATCTTCACTTGATCCAAATCACAATTCAAATTCAAGATCAAACTAAAGTCCAAAATTCAAATTTCTCAAACATGCAAACTAAAATGTTCAAAGGGTGGAAAATAATCCCTGGATATTTGTCATGTTGGAGCCAACCTATTTTGAATTCCCAAAATGCCTCTGGGAATAAATTTTTGGTCCAGCAGCAATTAAATTGGCCTTTTTAGTTTCCAAAAATGGTTAGACAACTCCTTTTGACCCCATACTTTTTGTTTCCATCTCAATATATTGTGTTATATTTTTGTGCCAAGTCTTGTGCAAAACAAAACTCATTTGGTACAAAAATAAAATGCAAAAGGAAAAGAGAAAATGGAAAATAGAAAAGAAAAGGAGGAGGACCTAAGCTACTGGGCTTATTAGTCCATTTTACTAAAGACCAACCCATCCTCACCGAACCCTCCTCTCTCCCCTGTTCACGCGACCAGGTCGCTACAGGGGCTTGGTCGCCCCAGACCACCTCGCTGACGCCGGGAGGGGATAAGGGCGCCACGCCCCGACCCCTCGATCCCACCTCTCCCCACTTGCCTCCTCGCCTCCCAGATTCACCGCTCCCCTCGCTCCCTCCTTCTCCACCAACCCCTCCAGATCCACCTCTCGCCGATGCGCCCGTCGCCATTGTTGCTACGCCACCGCGCCTGCCGTCATCTCCGCATATGTAGCTCGTGTCCATGGACCCCGCCGGCCTCCGCCTCATCTTCTGGTGCCCTCTGCTGGAGCCGGGAAGCACCGATGCTAACGGCTCTTTCTTCCTCTTCCGACCGCCGCCGTTCTCCTCCGACCCCGGCGTCTTCTCCGTCTACGATGAGCTCTGCAGCTCCTAAACCTCCACCAGACCACCGTGCGTCCCCCCTGTGAGCTCCTCTCCCTCTTCCCTCACTACCCCGCTTATGTCCGCGCTCGTAGCCGCCGTTCCTGCCGTGGTCGTACCCGTCGCCGTCGTCGTGCCCGTACTCATGGCCATGCTCGCCGACGAGCTTGCCCGAGCACGCAGCCATGCTCCCCGCGGTCCCATACACTCACCGCGCCTAGCCGAGCCCACCAGGGCCCCATGCCCGTCCAGCTCCTGCTCGCCCACAGCGTGCTCGCTGCCGCCTTAGGTGCCCACGCCCGCAGCTCGCTCCCGCCCACACGCTGCCGCCTCCGCCTGCAACGCTGCTGCTGGCGCCCGCTCCCTGACCATGTGTGGCACCCCGGCTCAGAGAAACCGGAACGCCCCGTATTCCAGCCCAGAGATTGAGGTTAAGTCTTCTCGAATACGGCATTGCTTAGCATAGAACAAACCAGCTTTCTATTATTACATGGATATTAATACAAGGTCTCCGATATTACAATGTATAACATCGGCACGGCGACACTACGCCATCCTCAGTTGCTCTATGCAAGCAGCAGAACAACTCGAAGCAGCGGAAAAAACTACTGGCAGCGGAACAACGATGACGGTGGTGAACTCCACTCCGTAGGGATTCTGGCTGGAACGCTTATCCTAGCTCGCGAACACAGGAACAACACCAAACAAGCAAGCAATCCGAGCACGACACGCAAGTCGGCATGACACGCCAGTCAAGACATTGAATGTACTTGCAAGCTCACAATAACCAGAAGCATTCAAGACAAACAACAACATGGCAATTACAAATTAATCAGGGATTAATATGAGATCATCAAAATAACATGGCATGAACAACATGACATCCAAAGTAATACTCCCAAAATAATACGAACTACCATCATGAAAATAATCATAATAGCCACTAAGAATCCAAAGGCAACATGAACATGATACAGCTAGAACAATATGAGCATGGCATGAACATATGAGTCTGATGATACTAGCATGCAACATGATAACACTACATGCACCAATTATTCTGCTCGGGTTATCTCGTAACCATCACACGCAAGACTTACCAACCTCGGACATCACACGATCATCTCAGATCAAATCAAGCTTGGTATAAACAATACCGTAGTAATCATTAAATGACCACAAGGAGCTTGATCTTTACCCATGATTCTCGCACAACATCACGAATATCCAACAACTCGGTATCCTCGATACCACGATGATCATTCTGGTGATCACAACCATGACCAACACTTGGTCTCAAACGGTGATCATTCCGGCGATCACAACCAACTTATCTCATCATCAAACCGGGGTTGACATTAATCAAGTTATTATTAATACAATTGACTCACGGTGTGACCAACTACGAACTGGGCCCTTATCCGTGGGCGCGGCTATCGATAGTTTTAATATACACTCTACAGAGGTTAGTACACTGTACCCACACCACGGAACCTTGGCCTCGCACTCCCATTCGGGTGGACCAAAGCGTTCCGACAAAACCGTCCTACTGCCATGACACCCACCGGCCACTCCGACCAACTCCCCTTTGGGCTAAGTCCTGGGTGGCCCCGTGCCTACCAAAGGCACCAACAGCCACTGTCGTGGCAAAAACGGTCCCAAACGGGGACATGAGCTCAAAACCAAACACGGGCACACAAGGCTTATGCTGTCCTACCTGATCAGGGTAGCGCCCGCGCATAACCTTCCCTGGCGGGAGGCACCGGTGAGAGGCATGACAATAGACCCAGTTAGGACCCCCCCCCCTATAGAGTAAGCATGGTTGCACTGGTCAGTTTTGATATGGTGGCACCATGACTCAGCCAACAGTTGTTCAAGTTCAATTTAATCCGGTTAAACTTGAATACAAATATGTTGAGCCATGATAAAATAACATGATGCAATTACAATGCATGAACATGATATCAACATAAGTACGGGATGCAACATAACTATCCACCATATCAACTATGAATAATCTCCAACAGAACATGGCATAATGATGAGCATAAATATTATAAGTGCAACACTACTCATAGCATAACATGACTATTATCATCAACCATAAATAACATGCAAGAACTCATCAATAACATTACCGAGTAACACTTACCCAACTAACAGGAAAGGAACAACACATATTAACAGTACTCGATAACCAACGTTAGTCATGCACCGAAGAACATGACCAACCCAACATGTACTACTATCAAGCATGGCAATATGAAAGTAATACTAGCAACTAGCAGGGCATGATAACCAGGTGCATAACAACATAGCAAACAAGTAATCACTAACCCAGAAGCATTACCGAAACAACGATAACCATATTTTAAACAAGCAATCATTTAATAAATATTCAAGTTGCAAACCATGGCTACTGCATGACTATCATGCAAGTGGGTATTTGTGGCTTGCCTGGGGATGAAGAAAACCCCGGGAAGAAGTGCGGTGAAGTCATGAAAGATTTGCTTAAGCAGTTCTCTCTCAGAGGGGCTGTTTACGTGCAAGGTCAAAAAGGTCATTTTCACAGTGTCAAACCATAGTGAAAATGAAACCAACAGAACGGGCTCGACGAGACGAAGAAATGGCCTTTGGTATCACCTCATTTGGAGTTGTGGTTAAAAAGATATGAAGGGTTGAAGTTCAGGGACTTTTCTGCAAAAAATATCATCACAAACAAGTCCCTGAGTGGATAAGGCAGAAGCGCAAAGTTAGAAATATGCTTTCTACTTAAGAAAACGCATTCTGTGCTGAAACAAAGAGGAAATACGCTTTCAGTAAAAGAAAACGTACTCACGGGGAGAATACGCTTTCTTTATGCGTAAACGTACAGGAATGGTTTACGCCTCCACTTAATCCAGTCAGCCGAGGTAGGGCCGGGGCGCATGGTCGCTGACGGGCGGGTCCCACGGGCTGTGGGGCCCGTCACTTATCCAGCTGAACCGGGCGGGTCAACGCCCGAGTGGCTGCCAGGTGGGGTCGGGGAAAGGAGGGGTCCTACCTGGCCTGGCTCCTTCTTCCTCCTCGCGCGTGCCCGATGAATTAGAGCAGGGGCGCGGCTCCGGCGACGAGCCCCGACAACTCCGGCCACCGTTGCCGATGCTCTGGGCACCGACGAGCTTGGGGAAGAGTGTCGCGTCCATCTAGGCTGGACACGGATGCCGAGGAGGACCGGAGCGACGAGGGCGTGGACTCTGGCGGAGATGGCTTCGGGTGGGGTTGGGCATTGTGGCCAGGGTGGCTCCGGCGAGGGGGCGAGGGCATGGGGAGGATCGTGGAGATCCGAAGAGTCCTCTGGTGTCGACAGAAAGGAGGGGGGGGACTCGGATGGGGTGAATTTAGCAGGGAGGCCGCGGCGGCCAGGGCGGCAGAGGGAGGAGAGGGGCGGCTCTGGAGCTCAAGGAAGAAGTGGGGCAGGGTCCTGGGAGTGAGGCGAGGTTGGTGAGGTGCTCGAGAAGGCTCGGGGTGGCCTTAAATAGGCGCGGCGAGGGGCACGGGCTCGGGTGCCGCCGCTCGCGCTCGGCCAAGGCTCTGGCGACGGCAGCGATCACGGGAGGGCGCTGGATCACGACGAGGGAGAAGAGGACGTGCTACAGAGGTGCACAGGGACGAGCAGAGCTCGGGGACAAGAGGGGAAACGGCCACGGCGCCATAAATGCCCGGTCGGCTACAGGCTTCCCGTGGGCGCGCGGCGACGAGAGCTGACGGAGGGGCTGACGGAGGGGGGAAGGGCTCCAGGAGAACGGCGACAACGCGGGCTAGCTGCTGGACATGCCCGTGCTCGCTGAGACGCCGAGCAGAGAAGGGGCCCGAGCAAGAAGCCATTCTGGGCGCGGCCATTGCACGCCAAAACGGTGGTCACCGCGTGCACTGGTGCACACAGTGCCACGAGCTAAGCCAAACGATGTCTGGGGTGGAGTTCTTCCTGGGGAGGTTTCAACTGCGGTGGTAGTTTGGTTAAAAGTGACACGGTTAAATGGCAGTTAACACCTGAAGTTTACTGCAGTAAACTTGATCGTGTACTGCTGCTCAACAGGGAGGTGATTGGGTCAAATGGAGTTGTCTGGTAGGTCTATGGTAAGAAGGACTTACATCCTGGTAACTAGGGAGGGATTTGGATCAAGATTTAACAGAGTTGCTTTGCAACTGCCAAATATGGTCCAGAATCAAGATTAGGATGATGCACTCACATAGAGTTATGGAATGTGATGAAACTTGGTAGATCCTCATGATATGGACATATAAAGATGCTGTAAAAAGCTCATACCAAATGGACGATCCAAAATGGTACTTGCTTCACCAGAATTTCCTCTGGACAGAAACTTGCAAAAATTCTAGAGGAATAATGGCTTGATGAACCATGCACAAAATGGGTGGAGGTAGGTTATATGGATAATATAAGGCCTAGACAAATTGGCAGCCATAATGGAGCAAGATAAAATATACTTGCTTCACAAACTGAAATTTTGGACAGAATCAAAGAATTGAAGATGAGCTCACATGGAGGCATGACATGAGCTCTAATTTGGTGGAGGGCTATGATATGATGATATGAGGGATCATGCAAAATGGCAACTCATTTGGATATGCCTAGCTTGTACTTCCTTCACAACCAGTTCCCTCAGATAGGAACTTTGGAAAATCATAATTAAATAATTACTAGGCAAATGAGGTTGCAATTCGGCATGTGGCAATGATATGGACAGGAAAAGGTGTCCAAGGAGTTTTAGGTCAATTGGGAAAAGGAAAATAGCACTTGCTTCACATTCTGCCATTCAGGACAGAATAGGAAATGAATTATTTGAGCATGATGATAAACATGACAAATGAAATACTTTGCCATATTTTAGAAAGATATGACCCAAACAATTTATGAGAATTATTTGGGATTTTTAGGAGTGATAGAAATATAGGTTGCTTCACAACCTAGGGCAAATTGGGTTATTCCTTTAATAGAAAAGGAATATTCTCAAAGAAAAGAATATTGGGATTTGGGCTAGGATGAAAATGACAGGGTCTAGTGAAGGATTTGGGTATGACAAGCCACTCTAGAAGCAAAGAAGAGGGCATCTTCTTCAGTTTCCAGACCACAAAGCCACGAAAAAAGAAAACTCAAGCAAAAACCTCAGAAAAACAAAAGAAAAAGAAAGGGCCAAAAATCAGGCTGTCACACCGCGCCCCCGCAGCCGCCTCTACTCGCGCTCTCGACCCCCACGTGCGCGCGAGCCTCGCCCCGCCTCTTTCTTCTGCCGCCTCAGACTGCTCATCGCGCAGCCTCCACCGCCTCTGCCATCAAGACTCAGAGCCACCGCAGCCCGCCCACTACCACTGGCTGGTTCCCGATCAGCCTCACCTACGCCTGCGCGCCATCGCCTTCACGTCTGCCTCCGCCCAGGCCGCCTCGCCCTCGGCCTAAGTCGGTGCCCCGCTCCTTCGGCCAGCGCACAGCGCCGGTGCCACGAGCGACCCTGTGCCCGCTAACCCTCCATGATGGCTAGCCCTATGGCTATGACCACAGGGGCCCACGCCCTATTTTGTTAAAAAAAGATTTTAAAATAACAAATAATAATAGTTAGATTAAGTTAATTAGATTAATTAGTGTAACCTAAGCCCCCAATGACAGGTGGGCCCAGTGCCTAATTAGCTAATTAGATTAGTTAAAGTCTGTTAAACCCCCACTATGGATGACAGGTGGGTGCCTAGCGTCAGCTTGACCACTCAACTGGCTGGTTGACTGATGACGTCAGGATGACGTATGTTGATGCAGTATTATCTTTTTAGTTAATAATAAATCCAGAAAATGTTTAGATCTTTTAAAATTTGTACAAAATAAACCGTAACTCGGATGAAAATGTTTTCTACATGAAAGTTGCTCAGAAAAATCCAATGAATCCGAATGCGCGGTCCGTTCATCTGTCACATGCCCCTAGCATGCTGAACATGGAACTTTCCCCTCTCTTTCATCTGTCCAAAAAATGCCTAACACCAGGAAAACCCCTCCGGATGTTTTCCCTCTCCGTCTTCAACGTGTAGTACCGTGTTAGTTCATCTCTAGCACCGCGTATTGCCATGTTATGCTTTGTGATGCCTTGTTTGCTCTGTATTTACTGTTTCTTCCCCCTCTTCTCTCCGGTAGACCCCGAGACCGATGTTGCCCCTGTGATCGACTACGTCGTCGACGACACTTCTTCCTTTTCAGCAGAGCTTCCAGGCAAGCCCCCCCTTTGATCATCTCGATATCGACCATTCCATCCTCCCATGCTTGCATTAGATTTTGCTAATGTTATGGTTTTCTCCTATTCTGATGCATAGCCTGCTTTTGTAACCTACTCATTGTACCTTACCTGCTTATCCTAAACTTCTTTGTATAGGTTGTTAGTGATCCATCAGCGACCCCCACCTTGTCCCAGTTGCCCCGCTTTAGGTTCGATTACTCGATCAACGTGATCTACGTCCAGGCCCCGACACCACACATCACCACCCCTAGTTGTACGACTCTGCAGAGTTACTATCGAGTGCCGAGGGTGACACCTCATCAGCACTTCTGATGTTAAACCATGTAGTGTAGCTACTTGGTCGTGGTCATCGAGGGTGGTTCCTCCTTGACCACTTCCGATATGGCTCTATCATGCAACCCCTCAAGTGTGAACCTCGAGGGTGGTTCGTCCTACGTTCACCTTGATGATTACATCGAGCGGAATCCACCGAGGGTGGTTCCTCGGGTTTCCCCCTGGTGTTTGGACACACAAATACTTGGACTTTACAACTGTTACTTGGAAAGGCCGGTCGACCCTGAGGGGTACCTGCGAGTCATGTGGAGACGGGTTGACATGGAGGGTGCCCGAGAGTTGAATACGAGGCATGGCCGGGCATTCTTAGCCCTTGCCGCAAGTCCTCGAGACGACACGACGGGGTCACATCTTTCGTGAGTCTCTGCTCGTGACCACACTACCAACACACTAACGGTTTGGATATTTGATCCGAGGGGCCTCTGGCCTGATAGCACTAACCATCACGTGGGCATAGTATGGGCGTTCTGCGTCGTATGCATCAGTCGAAGCTTAGTAGACGGCATGCGACTAAGCGGCGCCCGCCGGGTTGGACTGCGTAAGCACCTGCCTTTTTAAGGAGGAAGCTAGGTCTGCTCACTGGCCGCATACGCAACGTGCAGGAGCTCCCGGGGTGATGGCCCATGACCCCTGGGGGCATAGGTTTAGTCTGGCGTGCTGACCTCTATATTTAGCCTAGATCGGGTTGCGGCGTATTGTTTGGCCGAGGTCGGGCATGACCCAGTAAAGTGTGTCTGGCCGGAGTTAAGCGAGAGTGGTGGGTAAGTTGGTGCACCCCTGCAGGGAAGAAAACATCTATCGATAGCTTGTCCTACGGTAACAGACACTTGGAGTAGTATCCCGATCGATACAACTAGAACTGGATACTTGAGGTGATAACTGGATAGTATGGCTCTGGGATTGCTTTCTCGCAGGGAGTCAAGAAAGGATCTCTGGCCGAGGTTGATAACACTACTACTACTTTACTTTATGCTACTCTTAACTCTTCTGATGCTGCAAGATGCTTGGAGCTGCTTGAAGATGCTAGTCTTCAATAGGCTAGGCTTTCCCCTTCTCTTCTGGCATTCTGCAGTTCAGTCCACATATACTACCCATTTCATTGACACTGATGCATATGTAGTGTAGATCCTTGCATGCCAGTACTTTGGATGAGTACTCACAGTTGCTTTGCTCCCCCTTTTTCCCACTTTCCATTCGTCCCGGATGCTGCAACTAGATGGTGGAGCCCAGAAGCCAGACGACACCACCGATGATGACTACTACTACCACGAGGGTGCCTACTACTACGTGGAGGCCGCCGACGACCAGGAGTAGTTAGGAGGCTCCCAGGCAGGAGGCCTTGCCTTTTCCATCGTTGATACTTTTGTGTTAGCCTTCTTAAGGCATCCTTGTTTAACTTATGTCTATACTTGCTTCCGCTGACTCTTGTGTATTCGAGCTTATGTATTCGAGCCCTCGAGGCCCCTGGCTTGTAATATAAAGCTTGTATTATTTTAATTTGTGTCTAGAGTTGTGTTGTGATATCTTCCCGTGAGTCTCTGATCTTGATCGTACACATTTGCGTGTATGATTAGTGTACGATTGAATCAGGGGCGTCACACTCCCAGACATTGTTGAGATAAAATTGTTGAAGCTCTTCTTGCATAGCTTGAATCCATTCAGGTACCATGAAGGCTTCATAAACTTTATTGGGTTGAGATATGGAGATGAATGTAAAGTGCCCACAAAAGTTTGCTAGTTGTGTAGCTTTTGATCGAGTAAGAGGACTTGGTGCATTGATGCTATGGATAATCTTCTCAATCTGAACTTCATTGGCAACCCGAGGATGAACAGGGTGAAGAATTTGCTCTTGCTGATTGTTATCTTCATCTTCAGCATTGTCTTCATGTTGAGTAGGAGCTGGAACAAAATTTTCCTCTTCTGCATGTTCCTCGATGGGTATGATTTCTCCAGTACCCATTAGCTTGATAGATTCACTACGAGAAGCTTCATCTAGCACACTTGGCAGGTGCTCTCTTTGCGAGCCGTTAGTCTCATCGAACTGCACATCTACAGTTTCAACCACTTCATAGTGAAAGAGGTTGAAGACTCTGTAGGTGTGTGAATCCTTTCCGTAACCAAGCATAAAACATTCATGTGCTTTCGGTGCAAATTTGGAAGTCTGATGTGGATCCTTGATCCAGCACCTAGCACCACAGACTTTGAAATAGCATATGTTTGGCCTCTTACCAGTGAGTAGTTTATAAGATGTCTTCTTGAAGAATTTGTGAAGATAAACTCTATTGATGATGTGGCATGCAGTATCAATGGCTTCAGGCTAGAACTTTCTTGGAGTCTTGTACCCATCAAGCATCATACGTGTAACATCCCAAATTTTCAATTTGGAATGTTATACATAGGTCATTCATGCATATCATATTTTATTGCATCTCGTTTAGCGATCCTTGAAATTCTAAGCAACTCAAGGACCCTCGGAGAGAGTTGGGGATTTCACGTTTTTCATATTTGACTTTTATCAAATATTGAAACAAGGATCACTTTGGTTTTAATTTATTTTCTCTCCGAAAATATTTCATATTAAAATATATGAGAGGAGATAATATGTCTTCTCCAAAATAAAGGAAATATTGGAGGAAATATATTAAAATCAAATATTTGATTTTATTCGGATTTTATTGCTATTTTATTTGAATTAGGAAAAATACGCATTTTTTCAAAATTGCATTTTAGGCCCAAATAAATGTTCACCTTATCCGCATATTTTTGGAGGGCAGAAATTTATTTCGGGATTTTTGGAGTCCGTTTAGTATTTCTTTTCTTTCTTTTTCTGCACGTCGGAATATTTGAAAAAAAAAAGGGGAAACCGACTCCGGGCTGTACCAGACCGGGACTCCGCCTGGCCGGCCTTTTTAAGCCGAGGCCGCCAGCCCCCGCAGCCCACCCCGTGATACGTCTCCGTCGTATCTATAAGTTTTGATTGTTCCATGCCAATATTATTCAACTTTCATATACTTTTTGGCAACTTTCTATATTATTTTTGGGACTAACATATTGATCCAGTGCCCAGTGCCAGTTCCTGTCTGTTGCATGTTTTTGGTTTCGCAGAATATCCATATCAAACGGAGTCCAAACGGGATAAAAATGGACGGAGCTTATTTTTGGAATATTTGGAAAATTCCGGAAGAAAAATCCACGCGAGACGGTGCCCGAGGTGGCCACGAGGCAGGGGGCGCGCCTGCCTCCCCTGGGGGTGCCCCCTACCCTCATGAGCCACCCGTAAAGTGGTTGACGCTCTTCTTTTGCCGCAAGAAAGCTAATTTTCGGAAAAAAAATCACGGCGAAGGTTTCAGGCCAATCGGAGTTACGGATCTCCATATATACACGAAACGGTGAAACAGAGCCAGAACAGAACGCAGAAACAGAGGGAGACAGAGAGATAGATCCAATCTCGGAGGGGCTCTCGCCCCTCCCACGCCATGGGAGCCAAGGACCAGAGGGGAAACCCTTCTCCCATCTAGGGAGGAGGTCAAGGAAGAAGAAGAAGAAGGGGCCTCTCCCCTTTCTTCCCGATGGCCGAGCAGCTGCGGGGCCATCATCATCACCGCAATATTCACCAACAACTTCACCACCATCATCACCAACTCTTCCCCCCTCTATGCAGTGGTGTAACCTCTCTTACCCGCTGTAATCTCTACTTAAACATGGTGCTCAACGCTATATATTATTTCCCAATGATGTATGGCTGTCCTATGATGTTTGAGTAGATCTGTTTTGTCCTATGGGTTAATTGATGATCGTGATTGGTTTGAGTTGCATGTTTTATTATTGGTGTTGTCCTATGGTGCTCTCCGTGTCGCGCAAGCGTGAGGGATTCCCGCTATAGGGTTTGCAATATGTTTATGATTTGCTTATGGTGGGTGGCGTGAGTGTGAAGCCTGCACGCAGACCGAGTAAGTAGGTTGTTTTGCATTATGGGATAAAGGGGACTTGATGCTTTAATGCTATGGTTGGGTTTTACCTTAATGATCTTTAGTAGTTGGGGATGCTTGCTAGAGTTCCAATCATAAGTGCATATGATCCAAGTAGAGAAAGTATGTTAGCTTATGCCTCTCCCTCAAATAAAATTGCAATAATGATTACCGGTCTAGTTATCGATTGCCTAAGGACAAATAAATTTCTCGTAACCAAAAAGCTCTCTACTAAAACTCATTTAGTTGTGTCTTTATCTAAACAGCCCCTAGCTTTTATTTTTGCTTTCTTTACTTTCTTGCTAGCCTTTCCAGAAACACCTACAAAGTACTTCTAGTTTCATACTTGTTCTAGGTAAAGCGAACGTCAAGCGTGCGTAGAGTTGTATCGGTGGTCGATAGAACTTGAGGGAATATTTGTTCTACCTTTACCTCCTCGTTGGGTTCGACACTCTTACTTATCGAAAGAGGCTACAATTGATCCCCTATACTTGTGGGTAATCACCCCGCCACCCGCGCCTCCCCAAATCCTAAGCGCCGCCGCCACCGCCCACTAGCCGCCGCCGCCACCGCTGCCGCTGCCCCGCCGGAGCCGCGCCGCCGCCCGTTGACTTGCCGGTTTTCGAGGTAGCCGCTGTTTTTTTTTAACCATTCGGTTTTATTTTGAAAAACCCTAGTTTCGTTTTTTAAAATAGATCAGTTTTTGTTTCGGTTTTTTTGGTTTAGTTAAATAGCAGACGTTCGTCCGTAAGTTCGTTTTAACGAATGGTTTTCGTCTGTTAGTTACACACAGCGAACGTTTGTTCGTTAGCCTGTTCGTTAGTTTTTATTTTTCTCAGGTTTTTCGCGATTATTTTCGATCGAGATTTCTGATCCGATTTTTGTTTTAGTTTATCTTTTCGCTCGTCTACCGGAATGAGGCGATTCAAGCGCCTAGATCTTCGTCTCGAAGCCCTCTTTCTGTTTAGCCAACTTGAAAAAGATTTTGGTACTGTAAAATTTGACTTTAGTCCATATTAGTAATCGGATCTTGTTTCTTTCGCAGTTTGAGTTTCGTTGCTCCGTTTGATTTGATTCTTTCTGCAAACCGGAGTTCTTAAGTTGAACTTTCTGGTTAGATCTTCTTAGTTGAGTTTTACCCATGCATCTTTGCTTGATTACTTATGTATGTTATTGTTTGTTTGCGATAGAATTCCCAGAGTGCGAAGCGTGCTACTATGAGTCACTAGGTTTTTGCGGATCGTCAGCAAGCAAGTAACACATTGATCATACCTCTTTGTTACCCAGTTTTTATGCATTAGATACAATCCTCAAACATTGCATGAGTAGGATCTTTTAACTTGTGGGTTTGGGAAGTAGTTTATGAGGTAGAACCTATTGCCCTGTTTATTATCAAACCCTGGGAGTTACTTCTACGTTATGCTTGTTGCCATGCTATGCTCGTAGGCGTGGTTTGGGTTTGAGTGTATCCATGACAGATGTGAGTTGTTAATTAATGGTTCAACTTAAGGTGGCAACTTTAATACACATCTGGGTGGATTTCTTGTTTGGGCACCTGGAGAATCCAATGTTGTCCTAGGATATCTCGGAGTACCCGTGTGATCATCCTATGGTCCGCCACCCAGGCTCAAAGGGATCGTGAGATATTTCATGCTAGAAACTTCCGTGTGCAGCCACAAGCCATTATGTGCTCTGGCATAGTTGAGTTTGTTGTGTGACCTCTTTCAGTGGTGGGCTAGCAGATGTAGAGGGAAAGTAGGTGTAACTATCCATCCAGAGTAAAGAGTTAATGCTTCTGAAAGACTATGTCGCGGTCATCCGTTTCTCAAACACCATGTAGTGCGAGAAAACCAACGGAGGCAGTCGAGTCTTGTGGGGAAAAGTGCGCAAACCTCTGTAGTGTGTACAATCTAATCATGGTTAGCCGTGTCCCCGGTTATGGACATCTTGAGTATCTAGTACTTGGATTATCCTATTGTATCTCATCACTCTAATTTAATTTGATGGGTTGATAATTACTTTAATGGGGATTGAGTTGGAGGAACCTTCTCAATGATGTTTCAACTACCATGATAGTTAAATAAAATGTATTCCTTTGTAGTAGGGACAAATTGGCTTCTCGCAAAATCATATAACCATAGAGCCTCCACCAGCCATATATGCATGTAGTGATAGCATTTATATGTTCATTGCTCTTTTGTGTTATATTGCCAGCATATTCCATGTGCTGGCCCGTTTTCGGGCTGCGACTTATTATGTTGCAGACTTTTTAGACGACGAGTAAAGGTGCGATAGGTCGTTGTCATGCACTCAGTTATGCCATTGGAGTTGATGGACTCACTTTATCTTCCAAGTCTTCCGATGTTATCATGTTAGATGGCCTTCAGCCATATTAATTGTAATAAGTTCTCTTTTGAAACATTCGATCTAATAAGTGTGTGATTGCTACTCTGTTATAAATCCTTCGAGTACTGTGTGTGTCAGCATTACCGATCCAGGGATGACACTGAAGCACAGAGACTTGACCGTTTGAGGTCGGGTTGCTACAAGGTGGTATCAGAGCACATGCTGAATGAAGGACATGACCACTAAGAAAAGCCATAGGTCACTCTTCTCTACTCATTTCTGACTCCTCTCCATTTTCTACTCTTTAGGATGGCGGACTCGAGGAACAAGTTTGCACAACCGGATGAAGACACCCCCTTTGGACGACACTTGAAGGAAGTCACTAGATACCTGAACATTAGAATACCAAGCTTCACCGAGACCTATAACGCCACTTTACCAGAAGAGGAGCGCGGGATGATTCAAGTTCAAGTTCCAGGAAGGACATTCACGCCAGTCACGGAGCCCATAGAGTTTTCCTTTGATGCACCCACCTGGATTCTAGGCAAGAGCATGGCAGCCCACATCACCATGGGACGCATCGTGAAGTTTACCACAAGGATCTCAAGGATACTATCTACCAGATTTGTGGGTGCCGAGATGAGCAATGGGAGATGATTAGCACCAGGAAGGACAGGTCCATTGCAGCATTCATCCAGGAGTTAAATCAGCACATTAAATCGCCGGAGAGAACCGGATGTGCGCAGCCATGATAGATTTGAAGAAGGCAATGACAAGGATCAGCGAGTTAGAGGAGGAACTCAAGTCTACACGCGATGGATATGAGGAGGAAATCGCGACACTATTGGAGAAGAACGACGACCTGATAAAGAAGATCGGAGTATTCATGGGAGACCCCGCGCCAGGAGGAGAAGACGATGATTCCACTTGTCCGGAGAATTACATCATCATTGATGACACCGACTCCGACCCCGATGATAGTGATGATGATTTTGAAGACGAAGCGGGAGCGGATATCATGGAGTCTTCCACTGATCAAAATTTCTAGTAGACCACCATATGATCAGTAGTATTTTCCCCCATGTAAATAGTATTGTCCGAGAAACCTTTATGTGATAGTTAGATCGATTGTATGCCCTTGCTTGATTGATTGAGTGATATGATTGTGTTTATCTCATGTGCATATGGGTAGTGTTTTCTCACTAGACCTAATTTCTATTCTACTCTCTTCCCTCTAAACCCATGAGATGCCTCGAGGACGTGACACGGATTTGTCTTCCCAGGAGATCACCCAGTAGATCCAGCAGCAGAATGCCTTGATGCAGATATTGGTCCAGAACCAAGGCAACAACAACAACAACAACCCTCCTCCAATTGACAACTTGGCCTGTTTTCTGAGGTTACAGGCGCCGGTGTTTTCCAATAGCACCGAGCCAATAGTTGCGGATGACCTGCTACGCGAGATTGGAAGGGAGTTGACCACCGCAGTTGCACACGGATCTTTGAGAAGGTGCGTTTTGCCGCACATCAATTGGATGGACTAGCAGGGTCATGGTGGGAGAATTACACAGCCACTTTTCCCATAGCCAATGTCACTTGGTATCAGTTTCAGCAAGCATTCCACACAGCCCATGTCTCAACTGGAGCTATGAGCATGAAGAAGCATGAGTTCCGCAACTTACACCAGGGAAATCGTACTGTGGCTCAGTACGTAGATGAATTGTAATCTATCTCGTTATGCCCCTGATGATGTGGCCACAGATGTCGCGAAGCAGGAGAAGTTTATGGAAGGGCTAAATGATGAGATGAGCATGCAGTTGATGGTGGCAACATTCAACAACTACCAGGAGTTGGTCGACAAGGCTCTTATGATTGAAGGGAAGCAGCAGCAGATTGAGAGCCGCAAGAGGAAGTATGGACAAGGAAAGTACAATTATGGAGCTCAGCAGAAGCCTCATTTCACCCCCGAACTCGGGAGGACTTGTCCATAACTATGGAGGCCACAACCACAATGGAGGGAGTTCTCACAACCACAATGGTTCCAAGAATGGAAACGGGAATGGAGCAGGCAACAATCAGAACCGCTCTAAGCCAGCTACACCCGCCAAGAAGGACCTAAGTCACATTACATGTTTCAAGTGCGGGAAGACTGGACACTATGCCACTGAGTGCCCTGAAGCAAAGAACAACAATGGCAATGGAAGTGCTGGGAAGAAGCCAAACCCTTTCAATAGGGGACAAGTGAACCACGTGAACGTGGAGGAAGTTGAGGAGCATCCTGATGCAGTTATTGGTAGGTTTTTTGTTAAGTCTTTTACTGCAATTGTTCTTTTCGATACTGGTGCATCGCATTCATACATATCATGGGGATTCGTGGATAAGTGTAAGTTGCCCACTAAGGTACTTAGGACACCCATGTTAGTAAGTTCGCCAGGAGCAGAATATATGGCAACTCAAGGATGTTTTCAGATGCCATTGACCATTGGGAGCCATGTTTTCCCCTTAGATCTGATAATTTTGGAGTGACAAGCTTTGGATGTGATACTAGGAATGGATTGGCTATCGATGTATGGAGGAAACATCGATTGCGCGAGTAAGTCTATTTTACTCACCACCCCGGAGGGAAAAAGGATCAAGTATGTATCCAGCATGCGCTGAGGAGGACCCAAGTAAATTCTCTCACGGGAGTGGTTCAGGAGGAAGTGCCGGTAGTGAAGGATTACCCGGATGTATTTCCGGAAGAGTTACCAGGCATGCCACCAGATCGAGATATCGAGTTTTTGATAGAGTTGTTGCCAGGCACATGGCCTATATCAAAGAGACCATACCGGATGCCCGCAAATGATCTGGAGGAGATTAAGAAACAGATTAAGGAGTTATTGGAGAAAGGTTACATTCGAAGGAGTTCATCACCATGGGGAGCCCCAGTGCTCTTGGTTGAGAAGAAGGATGGATCCTTAAGGATGGTTGTTGATTATCGTGCGTTGAATGAAGTGACGATCAAGAACAAGTACCCACTGTCGATGATCAATGATTTGTTTGACCAGCTGCAAGGAGTAAAGGTGTTTTCGAAGATCGATCTGTGATCAGGATATCACCAGCTGAAGATTAGGGAGAAGGATATACCTAAGACAACTTTCACCACAAGGTACGGGTTATATGAGTATACGGTTATGTCCTTTGGACTAACTAACGCCCCTGCCTATTTCATGAGTATGATGAACAAGGTGTTCATGGAGTTCTTGGATAAGTTTGTTGTGGCTTTCATTGATGATATTTTGGTATACTCGAAGAATGAAGAGGAACACAAGGAGCATTTGTGTTTAGTTCTCGAGAAGCTCAGGGAACATCAGTTGTATGCCAAGTTCAGCAAATGTGAGTTTTGGTTGAAGGAAGTTGGATTTCTTGGACATGTTATATCAGGAGAAGGTATAGCAGTGGATCCCACCAAGGTTCAGTCAGTCACTGAGTGGTTGGCACCCACTTTAGTCAGAGAGATCCGCAGTTTTCTTGGACTTGCGGGATACTATCAGAGATTCATTGAGAATTTTTACAAGATTGCAAAGCCTATGACGACATTGTTGAAGAAGGACACTAAGTTCCATTGGACTGATGAATGTGAAGCAAGTTTCCAGGAGTTGAAGAAGCGTTTGACTACAGCCCCAGTGCTGATTCTGCCAGATATACGCAAGGATTTCCAAGTGTATTGCGACGCCTCTCGCTTAGGACTTGGAGGAGTACTTATGCAAGACGGGAGATTTGTTTCATATGATTCACAACAACTGAAACCACACGAGTTGAATTATGCCACGTATGATTTGGAGTTAGCCGCTATGGTGCATGCGCTCAAGACCTGGAGACATTTTCTCATTGGAAACCGTTGCGATGTGTACACAGATCACAAGAGTTTGAAGTACATCTTTACTCAGAAGGAGTTGAACCTCAGGCAGAGGAGATGGTTAGAGCTCATAAAGGATTGTGATATGAAGATGCATTATCATCCAGGAAAGGCCAATGTCGTAGCAGACGCTTTGAGCCGTAAGAGTTATGTTAACACCCTCGTAAGCGGAGGGATGCCAAAGGAGTTAGCCGAGGATCTCGGGGAGCTTCGTTTGGAGATTGTTCCTAGAGGTTTTATTGCAGCAATGGAAGTTCAGTCTACATTGTTGGGAAAGATTCGAGAAGCTCAGAAGGATGACAAGGAGATTGCCGAGATAAAGGAGAAGATGAGTGAAGGGAAAGCCAAAGGTTTTCGTGAGGATGGGCATGACACCTTATGGTTTGAGGACCGTATATATGTGCCCAATAATGCGAGATCGAAGTTGATACTACAGAAGGCGATGACTCGCCATACTCGATACACCCCGAAAACACCAAGATGTATTTGGATTTGAAGGAGAATATCTGGTGGACTGGTATGAAGAAGGATATTGCCGAGTATGTAGTTGTATGTGATGTATGTCAGAGAGTGAAGGCAGAACATCAGAAGCCAGCAGGATTACTGCAGCCTATGCCGATACCCGAATGGAAGTGGGATGGATTTCATCATCGGATTGCCCGGGACCCGATGAGGATATGATTCTATCTGGGTAGTAGTGGATCGCTTGACCAAAGTAGCCCACTTTATCACAGTGAAAACCACCTATACAAGTGAGAAGTTGGCCAAAATATACATGACCAGGATCGTATGTCTGCACGGAGTTCCGAGGACCATCATATCAGATAGAGGAACACAGTTTACTTCAAAGTTTTGGCACCAACTGCACCAGACCTTGGGAACCAGGGTAGAGTTCAGTACAACTTTTCACCCGCAGACTGATGGATAGACTGAGAGAGTCAATCAAATTTTGGAGGACATGTTGAGAGCTTGTGCGCTAGATTACGGATCTAGTTGGGATGACAATTTACCTTACGCGGAGTTCTCATACAACAACAGCTACCAGGCCAGTTTGAAGATGGCACCTTTCAAAGCCTTGTATGGAAGAAGATGTCGAACACCGTTTATGTGGGATGAAGTTGGAGACCGCCAGTTGTTTGGACCAGATTTGATTAAGGAATCTGAAGAGAAGGTTAAGCTAATTCGGGATAGACTGAAGGTAGCTCAGTCCCGATAGAAGAGTTATGCAGATTCGAAACGCAAGGAGGTAGTCTATGAAATCGGAGACAGAGCGTATCTGCGAGTGTCACCCCTTCCAGGAGTTAAACGTTTTGGAGTTAAGGGAAAGTTAGCCCCGAGATTTGTGGGACCGAACCGTGTTTTGGAACGCATGGGAGAAGTTGCCTACAAGTTGGAGTTACCCAAAGGACTGTCGGGAGTACATGATGTGTTTCATGTTTCCCAGTTGAAGAAGTGTCATGCGAGATGGTCGATATTCCTCACGAGAGATACTGATTGCCTGGAAGTAATTCAGTTGGACAGTGATTTGACATATGAGGAGAAACCTGTCAAGATTCTAGAGTTTGCCAGCCGGGTTACTCGCAGCAAGGTTATCAAGTTTTGCAAAGTTCAGTGGAGCCACCATACCGAGGATGAAGCCACCTGGGAATGAGAGGAAGATCTACGGAAGGATCACCATCACCTATTTTCTAGCCAACCCGAATCTCGAGGGCGAGATTCATCTTAAGGGGGGTAGGTTTGTAACATCCCAAATTTTCAATTTGGAATGTTATACATAGGTCATTCATGCATATCATATTTTGTTGCATTTCGTTTTGCGATCGTCGAAATTCTAAGCAACTCAAGGACCCTCGGAGAGAGTTGGGGATTTCACGTTTTTCATATTTGACTTTTATCAAATATTGAAACAAGGATCACTTTGGTTTTAATTTATTTTCTCTCCAAAAATATTTCATATTAAAATATATGAGAGGAGATAATATGACTTCTCCAAAATAAAGGAAATATTGGAGGAAATATATTAAAATCAAATATTTGATTTTATTCGGATTTTATTGCTACTTTATTTGAATTAGGAAAAATACGCATTTTCCAAAATTGCATTTTAGGCCCAAATAAATGTTCATCTTGTCCGGCATATTTTTAGAGGACGGGGAAATTTTATTTCAGGATTTTTAGTGTCCGTTTAGTATTCCTTTTCTTTCTTTTTCTGCACGTTGGAATATTTTTTTTAAAGGGAAACCGACTCCGAGCCGTACCTGACCGGGACTCCGCCTGGCCGGCCTTTTTAAGCCGAGTCCGACAGCCCCCGCACCCTACCCCGCCACCCGCACCTCCCCAAACCCTAAGCGCCGCCGCCGCCCGTTAAACGCCCTTGCGCTTAGCCATGCCATTGCCCGCCTGCGTCGCCCGTCGACTCACCGGTTATCGAGGTAAAACCGGCCAGTTTTATTTCGAAAAGCCCTAGTTTTGTTTTTTTAAATAGATCGGTTTTTGTTTCAGTTTTTTTCGGTTTAGTTAAATAGCGGACGTTCGTCCGTACGTTCGTTTTAACGAACGGTTTTCGTCTGTTAATTCTGACGCAATGAGCGTTCGCTCGTTAGCACTTTGTTAATCGATTTTCCTTTTCTCGGGTTTTCGCGATTATTTTCGATCGCGATTTACGATCTGATTTTCGTTTTAGTTTATCTTTTTGCTCGTTTATCGAGCAGCGATTCAAGCGCCTAGATCTTCGCCTCGAAGCCCTCTTTCTGTTTAACCAACTTGAACAAGATTTTGATGCTGTAAAATTTGACTTGATCTAGATTAGTAATGTCGGATCTTGTTTCTTCATGATTTGAGTTTCGTTGCTCCGTTTGATTTGATTCTTTGTGCAAACCGGAGTTCTTAAGTTGAACTTTCTAGTTAGATCTTCTTAGTTGAGTTTTACCCGTGCATATTTGCTTGATTACTTATGTATGTTATTGTTTGTTTGCGATAGAATTCCCGGAGTGTGAAGCGTGCTACTACGAGTCACTAGGTTTTGCGGATCGTCAGCAAGGCAAGTAACACATTGATCATACCCCTTTGTTACCTAGTTTTTATGCATTAGATACAATCCTCAAACATTGCATGAGTAGGATCTCTTAACTTGTGGGTTTGGGAAGTAGTTGATGAGGTAGAACCTATTGCCACATTTATTATTAAACCACAGGAGTTACTTCTACGTTATGCTTGTTGTCATGCTATGCTCGTGGACGTGGTTTGGGTTTGAGTGTATCCATGACAGATGTGAATTGTTAATTAATGGTTCAACTTAAGGTGGCAACTTTAATACACATCTGGGTGGATTGCTTGTTTGGGCACCTGGAGAATCCAGTGTTGTCCTAGGATATCCCGGAGTACCCGTGTGATCATCCTACGGTCCGCCACCCAGGCTCAAAGGGATCGTGAGATATTTCATGCTAGAAACTTCCGTGTGCGGCCACAAGCCATTATGGGCTCTGGCATAGTTGAGTTTGTTGTGTGATCTCTTTCAGTAGTGGGCTAGCAGGTGTGGAGGGAAAGTAGGTGTAACTTTCCATCCAGAGTAAAGAGTTAATGCTTCTGAAAGACTGTGTCTCGGTCATCCGTTTCTCAAACACCATGTTGTGACGCCCGGGTAATTAAGCTACAGTAACCCCCTCGTAATGATGCCACGTCACCTCGGTTACTGTTGCTAATCTCGCGTTGGATCAAAATCTTCTCAAATTCAAAAGTTTAAATAAATGTCAAACGTCAAACTTTTCAAAAGTTAAAACAAAATTGTTCGGGAGGTGCCATATTTTGCATATGTAAATATGGTGTAATAAACACATTTTTATAAAATTCCTAAATACTTTAAAATGAATTAAAACAACAAACAAATAAATAAAATAAATAAAACTACAAGTAACAAAAATTGGGAACCTCCCCCCCCCCCCACGGCCCACTGGCCCAGTTGGCCGGCCAGCCCGCTTGGCCCAGACGCCCCCCCCCACACACTCTCTCTCTCCATAACCCTCGAAACCCTAGCCATTTTTCCCCCGTCGCCCCACTCACCCCCCCACTCCCCCTCGTCGATTGGATCTGGATCGGGATCCCGATCCCCTCGCCCCTCGACCCATGCGCCCGATCTTGCCGCCCACTTGCTGTCTTGGAGCTCCCTCGCCGGACTGCCTCCTCCACCTCACCGGTCTGCCTCCCTCCTACGCACGTCGTCGCCGTCATCCTCCCCAAGCCCCACTGCCCCGTACTTCTAGTGTCGAACCGGAGCTAAAGGTAGAACAAATATTCCCTCAAGTTCTATCAACCACCGATACAACTCTACGCACGCTTGACATTCGCTTTACCTAGAACAAGTATGAAACTAGAAGTACTTTGTAGGTGTTTTTGGATAGGTTTGCAAGAAAGTAAAGAGCACGTAAATAAAAGCTAGGGGATGTTAAGGTAAAGAAACAATAAAGTAAATATAGCGAGTGTGGAAAAGTGGTGGTAGGAGTTGCGAAATTGTCCCTTAAGCAATTGACTACTTTACTAGACCGATAGCAAGTTTTATGTGGGAGAGGCCACTGCTAGCATGTCATCCCTTACTTGGAATTCTATGCACTTATGGTTGGAACTATTAGCAAGCGTCCGCAACTACTAACATTCATTAAGGTAAACCCAACCATAGCATTAAGATATATTGGTCCCCCTTCAATCCCGTATGCATCAATTTCTATGCTAGGTTGAAGCTTACATCACTCTTGCCCTCCAATACATAGTCCTATCAACATACAACTAACCCTATAGTGTGATCCACACGCGCGCTCATATGATGGGCACCAAAGGACAGCAACACAACCACAAGCAAATTAAATCAATCATAGCAATTCATCAACCACCGATAGGACAACGAAAATCTACTCAGATATCATAGGATGGCAACACATCATTGGATAATAATATGAAGCATAAAGCACCATGTTCAAGTAGAGGGTACAGTGGGTTGCGGGAGAGTGGACCGCTGTAGATAGAAGGGGGGAGGTGATGGAGATGTTGGTGAAGATGGCGAAGGTGTTGGTGTAGATCGCGGTGATGATGATGGCCCCCGGCGGTGTTCCGGCGCCACCGGAAGCGAGGGGGAGAGAGCCCCCCTCCTTCTTCTTCTTCCTTGACCTTCTCCCTAGATGGGAAAAGGGTTTCCCCTCTGGTCCATGGTCTCCATGGTGTGGGAGGGGCGAGAGCCCCTCCGAGATTGGATATATCTCTCTGTTTCTCTCTGTTTCTGCGTTCTTGTTCCGCTGCCCTTTCACCGTTTCGTATATATATGCAGATCTGTAACTCCGATTGGACTGAAACCTTAGCTGTGATTTTTTACCAAAAATTAGCTTTCTTGCGGCCGAAGAAGGGCATCAACCGCCTTATGGGTGGCCCACGAGGGTCAGGGGAGCACCCTGGAGGGGCAGGGGCGCCCCCCCTACCTCGTGGCCACCTCGGGCACTGTCTCGCGTGGATTTTTCTTCCAAAATTTTCCAAATATTCCAAAAATAAGCTCCGTCCGTTTTTATCCCGTTTGGATTCCGTCTGATATGGATATTCTGCGAAACATAAAACATGCAACAAACAGGAACTGGCACTGGGCACTGGATCAATATGTTAGTCCCAAAAATAATATAAAAAGTTGCCAAAAGTATATGAAAGTTGAATAATATTGGCATGGAACAATCAAAAATTATAGATACGACGGAGACGTATCAGTGTCCCCAAGCTTAATTCCTGCTCGTCCTCGAGTAGGTAAATGATAAAAAAGATAATTTTTGATGTGGAATGCTACCTAGCATAATCTTGATCATATGTCTAATCATGGCATGAATATTAAGACACGAGTGATTCAAAGCAATAGTCTATCCTTTGGCATAAAAACAATAATACTTCAAGCATACCAACTAAGCAATTATGTCTTATTGAAATAACATAGCCAAAGAAAGCTCATCCCTACAAAATCATATAGTCTGGCTATGCTCCGTCTTCACCACACAAAATATTCACGTCATGCACAACCCCGATGACAAGCCGTGCAATTGGTTCATACTTTTTAACGTGCTTCAGCTTTTTCAACCCTCACGCAATACATGAGCGCAAGCCATGAACATAGCACTATAGGTAGAATAGAATATGATGATGGGGGTTATGTGGAGAAGACAAAAAAGGAGAAAGTCTCACATCGACGCGGCTAATCAACGGGCTATGGAGATGCCCATCGATTGATGTCAATGCAAGGAGTAGGGATTGCCATGCAACAGATGCACTAGATCTATAAGTACATGAAAGCTCAAACTGAAAACTAAGTGGGTGTTGTCGGATTTCGGGTTCCGGCACACCCTTGAGGTTTGAACACTGGGGTGCGTGCGGAGACCTCTCCCCTAGCGATCTACGTTCGATCTCCTCGTGCGGACTAAGCTGGAAAACGATGAACAACACAAGGGACACGAGGTTTATACTGGTTCGGGCCACCGTTGTGGTGTAATACCCTACTCCAGTGTGTGGTGTGGTGGATTGCCTCAGGGGCTGATGATGAACAGTACAAGGGAAGAACAGCCTCGCGAGAGGTGTTCTTGAGCTGGTGTGGTGCGTCCTTCTTACTCTGGCCCTCCTCTCTTATCCCTGTGGTGGCTAGTCCTATTTATAGAGGCCCTAGGCCTCTCCCCCAAAATAATGAGCGAGAAGGGCGCCAACAATTGGCCATTTTGAAGGGGAACATCTAGTACAAGTTATCCTGACCAAAGGTGGTCTTCGGCTGTCAAAAGCGCTGGTGATGACGCCGTCTTGGGCTCCACGGTGGCCTCTGTCCTGCCGTTCTGCTGGTCTTGGTCTCGTTGCACCGGAATGGTAACCTTTGCCTGATGTCTTGGCCTGTGCTTGCCCCGTTTGCACCGAAAAGGAAACAAGGACACTGCGCAGGCCGACGCCCGCCTGGCACCCGCCTGGTCTTGATTCGTCATGGCTTGCGTCACGGGCTCCTCGTGAGGTACCCTTGCATTGATCTCCCCACCTCCTCGCGAGCCTGCCTGATGAGGCTGCCTCTGAGGAAGCTTCCCGTCATCCGCCCCGCGAGGCTTGGCCCCTTGCGAGGGTCTTGAGCTTGAGCTTGATAGAGATGGGCCGCGTTGGGCCCCCACTTGAGCCACGCCGCAGCGCGGCGAGCAAGTCTGGGACCCCGTTCCCGAGCGACAGTAGCCCACGGGCCCAAGGCGCGCCCGGGCTTGGCTTAGCAGAGAAGCGAAGGGGCAAGCGTGAAGCACCGTGGGCCCCAATAGCCTGCGGCCTTGGGCGCCGCGTGGCGGTTGATTGGACGTGGGCGTCAGCGCTTCCCCACAACGCCTCGGCAACCGCACGACTTGACAAGTCCCTGCATGCACAGATATGGGTCATGATTACATGCGATCGTGGTGTTCGGCGGTTAGCCTTCTCTGGCTATAAGTACGGGACTGCGTGAGCTCCTTCAGTCCATCCCTTCCTACTGCTCCTTTCTTCTTCTTCCTCGTCCTTGCTTCTTCTTGCGCCAATGGCACCAATCCGCCGGTTTTCTGTAGAGGAGAAGGGAAAGGCCCCCCGAGAGGGTCCTGACCCTCTTCCGCCGAAGAAACGGCCGGTCCCCTGCCGCCGAGATGAGGGTGCTTGGCAGGAGGAGTCGAGGCCACAGCACGAGCGGCCACCACAGGTTCCGCTGCCCTTGCTCGCCCGCGTCGTGGGCCCTAGGGAGGAGGGCGCCGAGCGACACCGACAGCGCCGCCGCCGACGCCGGCGAGTCACGGTGGTGCGCGTTGTTCCTCCTGGAGTCCACGTCGAGGGCTCCTCTCGCGAGCTTGTGCTCCACGCCGCCATGCCTCCAAGCTCTTGGATTCGCCTTCCTCCCTCCTTCGCCTTTGAGATGCCGCCGAGCGGGTCTCTGGAGCTCTGGCTGCAGCACGCCGACTGTAGCACCCGTGCGACCGGAGCGGAGGTCGCGGTCGTCACTCCGGGCAAGGTCTTCATGACCCGGGGTTGGGGTGAGATCGCCCGGGTCTGCCGGTCGGTGGGTGCCCTCGTAATTCATCTCGAATACGACGGCGCCTCCCTGATGTTCTTCAAGGTCTTCGATGCTGAAGGACGCCGGCTGGAGTGCTGCCCCAAGGGAAGCGGCGCAGGGCGCAATGGCGAGACTCGCCCGCCGTCGGTCCTCCAAAGAACTCCTCGAGCGATGGCGGAGGAGCTGAGGGATCAGTGGCTCCCAGGCTTCTCGCGACTCGGGAGGCAGTGGCAACAGCTCTGAGCCTCCCAGCTCGCGCCGTGCTCGGGGCAGGGCAGCTGCATCGGGCCGCCAACGTCGCTGATCTGGATGGGGTTGGCGCCGGCGCCGGGCAGCCCACTGTTGATGATGGCGTCCCCTGCGGAGGCGCATGCAACTTGCGTTCCTTAGGATTAGCACCTTTTGTTCCCTGCGAGGAATCAAAGCAACACCCCGTGGGGGTATGTAAGGCGTCTGCCATGTCTTTTGTGAATATTATATCCTTAATATGAATCGATGTGAGGTGCTTGTTCTGTCCCGGCTAGGCTCCCCCTTTCTATCCTCACGAGGACTTGGCGCTCTACGTTGACAGGTCCCAGTCCCCAGGCAGGCTTCAGCCGTCGCTGGTATGCCAGGTCGTGATGCCGTGGTCAAGGCCAGGAGGTGAGCGGCCCGAGGTCCGGTAAGAGCCCCCGAGTCGTGATGCTCGGGAGATCCCCTTTAGCGCTCAAGCAGCCCTCGCTAGGCGAGAAAGGAAAGCAGCGTCGACGTGGCAGAGTTGCACAGGGCGGGGATTTGGCGCTGCGTTGGTCTAGCTCCTGTAAGCGCGTGACTTATCTTTTGAGCTTGGTGTAGTTCCTTGACGAGGCGCCCGGCTCGAGAGGTGGTAGCCGAGGCGCTGTTGGGTTAGGTCCTCGCGAGCTTCTTCCCACTCCCCAGCACTTTCCTTAATGCTCTACGTCCTCGTGTCCACAGCCTCGGCGAGCTCAGCCGCGTGGTATGACAGTCACGATGTCGTGGGTCAAGGCCAGGGGGTGAGGGTTGGAGAGCCAGTAAGAGCCCGTGAGTCGCGATGCTCAGGCGCCCCCCTTTTAACGTGCAAGCGGTCCATGCCGAAGAGAGGGAGAGAGAGCCCGCGATTAGGTCGGGTATGTTAAACATGTAGGAGGAAATCCATTTTAAGGTTGATGCGGGAAAAAGCAAGCGCCCAGGTCGAGCCCGAGCAGCTTGGGGATGATGCAGCCCGAGGGGCGCCCCAACAAGGTAAGTAAAGAGCATAAGCAAAACGGATACATGCCGCAGGGACGGACCCGTGCGGCCTGGGGATGATGCGGCCCTGTGGGCGCTCCCAGCTAGGAATGAAACTTTGGAAGATGTCACTTGATACCGTCGGAGATGAAGTGATGCTGAAGAAGCGGGCGATGCGCGGTGAAGACGTCGGTCATCACGAGCCCCTAGGCCCTGTAGCCTCGGGAGGCTCCGGGGGCACAGGTAGGTCTTCGAGGGCCATCACCTCCTCCACCAGGACCACACGATGCATGACCTCCTGAGCCTCCAGAATGCTCCTCAGCAAGCGCTGGTGAGCGGCGACCGCGTTCGGCAGGCCGAAAGGCATGCTGACGTGGGCTGTGAGGTGGCCCGCCGTGGCGTCCCACGCAGCGAAGGCGACGCAGCTCTTGAGGCCTTGGCTCGGTTGAGCCCTGGTACGTCGATGCAGACGCGCAGCCCGCCATCCTCGCCTGGATGTGGGGCTACGATGGGCAAGCGGCGGCTGCCGCGCATGACTCTTGACTCCTGTAGCTCTTGGGTGTTTCTTGCGATGAACTCCTGAGGGTTTGGTCTTCCTTGTCTTGTACCTTCCTGAGGAAAAGTGCACAGCACCCTCCAAGTGGTGCCCGAGCGCCTCCCTCGCGACTTTGGCAAAGTTAGTGGCTCTCCAAGAAAGAGCCCCTGAGCCCTGCCCGAGGAGGGCGCCGGGCGCGCCTTCCTATGCGTGAGAGGGTGGTGCCCCCTGATCGGGCGTGAATCCTGGCGCGACGCCTCCGGAGGCGCCTGCCTCCTTGTGACTTGGGCCAGGCTAAGTCTTCTTCTTCTTGAGGGTCTCTTCAGGAAGTCCCCCTCTCCTGTGATCTGGGTCTTCAACCGCGGCGGCTTGGAGCATGCGCTAGAAGCGAACACTGCTGTGTCCCTTTCTTCACGGGGTATGGTGATGACTCCACCGCTTCACGGCATTTTAAGGGCGTTGTAACCATGGTGAGTCAACGCCATGAACTTGGCTAGGGCTGGGTACCGAGGATGGCGTTGTCTGGCGGCCGAATGTGGGCGACGTCGAAGTCGATGAGCTCGGTGCGGTAGTTGTTGCGCAGCCCGAAGGTGACTGGAAGGCGAACCTGCCCTATTGGAACAGTGGAACCATCGGTGACTCCTGAGAAAGGCCTGGTCGGCTGAAGCTGATCGTATGGTACTTGGAGATTGTCGAACGTCTCGACGGACAGGATGTTGAGTCCTGCTCCGCCATCGATGAGGGTCTGGTGACCTGCACATTCTTGATGGTAGGGAGAAAAGCATCAGGAGGACTCCGACCGTTGCCGCGCACTTGAGCTGATCCGCTGAGCTAAACGTGATAGCGCACGTAGACCACCTGAGAGGGCGCGTGGCCTCAAGCTTGGGAAGGACTGCATTCACTTCGCGAGCAAACTGCTTAAAGATGCGTTGTGAGGCTGGGGCTTGAGCGCCACCCAAGATGCAAGCGATTGTGCGTGGCTCTTGGAAGCCCCCAGCCCCATCGTCTTGGTGTTGGTCTTCGTTCCTCCTTGGCGGTGGCGGTAGAGGAGGAAGGCCTGCGTTGCCGTGCGGGCGGTCCTCGCGAGGCTGATCCCTCCAGCCTCCCTTGCGAGGCTGGTCCTGCCAGCAATCCTCGCGAAGGCGGTCACGCCATCCCTGTCGAGGGCCACGGTCTTCCCATCGTCGCCACCTCTTCCTCCTCCTCGGCCATAGCCCGGTCATTGCGCTTTCGAGGCGTCGGCCGATTAAATCCATCTCGCCACGGCCACAGGCTCTTGACATTCGTTGGTGTTGTGGGTGTGGAGGTCGTGGTACACGCAGTACCGGCTGCCCTTGGATGACTCAGGCTGGTCCCTGCCTCGCTTGGTGTCTGGTTCCGCTGTGAGCATGGCAGCCCCCTTGCGCTTCACGTCCTTGGCCTTGAGCTTCTTCTCTTCTAGGTCGGCTGCCGGGGGCTCGAGGAGGGAGAGGCGCCCTTCCTCAGCCCTGGCACACTTGGTCGCCAAGTTGAACAGCTCCACGGATGTGCGTAGGTCTTCATGGATGGCTAGCTCCTCCTTCATCTTGACGTCGCGCACGCCGTCGAAGAAAGCTAAGATGATGGCCTCTTGATCACCACAGGGATCTTGAGGCGAGCGTTGTTGAAGCGTTGGATGTACTTCTGCAGGGTCTCTCCTGGCTGTTTCTTGATGTGGCGCAGGTCGCTCACGGCCGGGGGCCAGTCGCGAGTACCCTGGAAGTTGGCGATGAAGCGAGTGCGCATCTCGCTCCAGGAGGAGATCATGCCAGGAGCCAGGTTCAGGAGCCAGGTGCGGGCGCCGTCCTTGAGCGCCATGGAAAACCAGTTCTCCATGACCTTTTCGTCTCTGTTGGCGGCTTCGATGCCCAGCTCGTAGAGCTGCAGGAACTCCGCGGGGTCCGCTGTGCCATCATAGCGAGGGGGCAGGTCAGGCTTGAACTTGCCTGGCCACGTGACGCCGCGTAGTTCGGGGGTGAAGGCGAGGCAGCCTGTTGTGGCCACCGGCGCCCTTTGCTGATGCTGGGCTTGCTCTTGGGGATCACCACGGGCCGCTGCTTGGAGCAGCGCGGGGTTTTGTCGCAGAGGCGCAGGGACGCGATCTTGGCGTGCCGGCGCTGGGAGCGCGCGTGCACCTTCTCGGGGACGAGGGATCTCTTGGCAGCTCCCTTCTTGCTGCGCAGGCGCCGGACATGGAGAGTCTCACCCTGGGGCTGCGCACCTTGGAGCCAGGGCGCGTTCTTGGGGAGGAGGTGGCGGAGGCGCCTCCTGACCTTCGCCCCCTATGCGGAATGGTGAAAGTGCAACTATCCCTAGGTGGTTTTGGTAATTCATAACAACATATAGCTCATTGAGCTAATGCTATTCCAAGATGATTATTTCAGGAAAGCTCAGTGATTGGCATGGCATGGATGGTGAAAGAGGAACCCTCAAAATGCTAAGGACAAAGGATTGGCTCAAGCTCAAAAGCTCAAGACTCTTCATTTTACATTTCTTGATCCAAGATCACATTGAGTCCATAGGAAAAGCCAATACTATGAAGGAGGGATGAGGTGTTGCTTAATGAGCCTTTTGCTTCGTGTGCTTAATGATATGCTCCAAAATCCTCAGCTACTTTCCCATATCCACATATGACCTAAACCCAAAGCCAAACTCGGACCTACCGATTCTTTCTATCTGGCGCCACCGAGTTTCATTTGTCATAGCCACTGCCAAACCCTAAGCAAATCGGTTCTACCGATAGGGATCTCGGTCTCACCGAGATGGGATTGCAATTTCTCTGTTTCCTTTTCATAACTTTTCGGTCTCACTGAAAGAGCGGATCGGTCCCACCGAGATTGCAATGTAAACTCACTGTTTCCTTTTCGTAACATTTCGGTCTCACCGAAAAGAGCGAATCGGTCCCACCGAGTTTACCTGACCAACCCTTTGGTTAGCTTATTACCAAATCGGTCTCACCGAGTTTGTGTAATCGGTCTCACCGAGATTACGTTATGCCCTAACCCTAACCATATCGGTCCTACCGAGTTGCATGTCAGTCCCACCGAAAATCTCTAACGGTCACTAGGTTTACTATTTCGGTCCGACCGAGTTTGTTGATTGGGTCCCACCGAGATTGGTAAATTGTGTGTAACGGTTGGATTTTGTGTGGAGGCTATATATACCCTCCACCTCCTCTTCACTCGTGGAGAGAGCCATCAGAACACATCTACACTTCCAACTCATATGTTCTGAGAAAGAACCACCTACTCATGTGTTGAGACCAAGATATTCCATTCCTACCATATGAATCTTGATATCTAGCCTTCCCCAAGTTGCTTTCCACTCAAATCTTCTTTCCACCAAATCCAAATCCTGTGAGAGAGTTGAGTGTTGGGGAGACTATCATTTGAAGCACAAGAGCAAGGAGTTCATCATCAACACACCATTTGTTACTTCTTGGAGAGTGGTGTCTCCTAGATTGGCTAGGTGTCACTTGGGAGCCTCCGACAAGATTGTGGAGTTGAACCAAGGAGTTTGTAAGGGCAAGGAGATCGCCTACTTCATGAAGATCTACCGCTAGTGAGGCAAGTCCTTCGTGGGCGATGGCCATGGTGGGATAGACAAGGTTGCTTCTTCGTGGACCCTTCGTGGGTGGAGCCCTCCGTGGACTCATGCGCAACCGTTACCCTTCGTGGGTTGAAGTCTCCATCAACGTGGATGTTGGATAGCACCACCTATCTGAACCTCGGGAAATACATCCGTGTCTCCAATTGCGTTTGAATTCTCCAAACCCTTCCCTTTACATTGTTGCAAGTTGCATGCTTTACTTTCCGCTGCCTATATACTCTTTGCATGCTTGCTTGAATTGTGTGATGATTGCTTGACTTGTCCTAAAGTAGCTAAAATCTGCCAAGAACTAAAATTGGGAAAAGGTTAAGTTTTTATTTGGTCAAGTAGTCTAACCACCCCCCCCCCTCTAGACATACTTTCGATCCTACAAATGGTATCAGAGCCAGGTTTCCATTTGCTTTGATTTTCATAGCTTTTGGTGGTCATAGCCTTGGTTTCACAACCTAGGAGAGTATGGAGTCTAGCGAGGGAAATTATCACCGTGAGGTCCTTACTTGGATGGTACTAATTTTGCTAGTTGGAAGCATAAAATGAAAATGCATATTCTCGGACATAACCCGCCGTTTGGGCTATTGTGTGTGTTGGCTTGCAAGGTGACTTCTTGATGGGAAAGAACCAAACCGTGAAGCTACTGCAGATGAGTTGAAGATGCTGCAATACAACGCTCAAGCTTGTGATATTCTCTTCAACGGATTGTGCCCCGAAGAATTCAACAAAATCAGCCGTCTTGAGAATGCAAAGGAAATTTGGGATACTTTGATTGATATGCACGAAGGTACCGACTCCGTCAAGGAATCCAAATTGGATGTGCTTCAAAGTCAACTTGACAAGTTCAAAATGAAGGATGGTGAAGGCGTTGCTGAAATGTACTCTAGGCTTGCTCTCATCACAAACGAGATTGCCGGCTTAGGGAGTGAAGAGATGACCGATAGATTCATAATCAAGAAGATCCTAAGAGCCTTGGATGGAAAATATGATACCGTGTGCACATTGATCCAAATGATGCCCAATTACAAAGATCTCAATCCAACGGAGGTCATTGGAAGAATTGTTGCTCATGAGATGTCACTCAAGGATAAAGAGGAACTTCACAACAAATCAAGTGGTGCCTACAAAGCCTCATGTGAAGCCCCCACATCATCAAGTGAGAAACAAAACTTCAATGAAGAATTGAGCTTAATGGTGAAAAACTTCAACAAGTTCTACAAGAGTAGAAGCAAAGATAGAAGCTACAAGACAAGGTTCTACAATGACAAAAGATCTTCTAGTCGAGAGCGAAACTGCTACAATTGTGGAAGACCCGGACACTATTCCAATGAGTGTATGGCTCCCTACAAAAGAAGAGAAGATTCTCCAAAAAGAAGAAGCAAAAGAAGAATCACCACCAAGAGAGAAGGAGTAGAGATGATCGTTATGAGCGAAGACACTCACGGAGAAGCAAGGATTCGGAAAGAAAGGAAAAATCATCAAGGAGCTACACAAACGAAGACATCAAGCTCATGTTGGTGAATGGGTATCCGGCTCCGACTCGATAACCACTCGAGAGAAGTTATCACTCCGATTCCGAATATACTCAAGATGAAGGTGTTGCCGGTCTAGCACTTGTTTCAACCAACTCCTATGACATATTTGACTCACCAAATGAAGGAATTGGAAGATGCTTCATGGCCAAAGGTCCTAAGGTAACACACCCAGTATGTTGATTTTAATAGTGATGAAGATGACTTGTTAGGTGATGATGATTTACTTGTTGACAACTCTAGTGATGAATACTATGATGAAACGTCAATAAATCATGCTAATCAAGATAAAACGAATGACAATGATAAGGAGAAAATTGAGGCTCTAACTAAAGAACTAAACACTCTTAAGTTAGCTCATGAAACTATCTTCGAAGATCATCGAGAACTTTTAAGAGCTCATGAGAAGTTACGCTTTGAAAAGCTCAATCTTGAGCAAGAGCATGAGTTTTTAAAGGCAATCAATGATGATCTTCACAAGAAAAGTTCTTCTTACATTGCCAAGCGTTTACTCTTATCCACTTACATGCCTCAAGTCAAGTCTAGTAACAAGAACAAGAAAGATTCTTCCTCTAATAGTAACAATGATCATGTTAAATCCAATATTGTTGCTTCTAGTAGTTCTCTTAATTCCACTAATGATTATCTTAGCCAAGTTACACTTGAGCAAGAAAATAGCTTATTGAAGGGAATTATAGAGAAAGGAGTGTACAAAAGTCTTGCCTGGAGTAAGCAATTCGAAGAAATTGTGCGCAAGCAAGGAAGGCACCGGAAGAATCAAGGTGTTAGTTTTGAACGGAAGTTCAATGCCAATGGAGTTGAGTGGGAAGAAGATCAATACCCCAAGACAAAGTTTGTTCCACAACAAGAGAAGTATGATCCTACTTCTTTCAAGGGGACACAAGCTCAAGATGATCTTCCACCACAAGACTACAAGCAAAAAGGCAAGGACAAGCTTCAAGAGGAAATTGATGCATTTGAAGAAGCTCCTAAGACCTTAGTCAAGTGGATTCCCAAGACTACTTCAAGTTCCACTTCATCAAGTACGACTACAACTCCAAGGATTCCCATCAAGATGGTGTGGATCCAAAAGAAGAAGAACTAGAGAGTTCTTGAGGGTGACTCCGCCAACATACTTCACTCTTATCATTTTGGCAAGAACAAGTGCAATCAACTTCCACATCTTGCACTAGTTCAAGGAGTCACAAACCCTCTTGTTGGTAAGTCAAGGGACAAGGTAACCTAAAAGTTTTCATGGACATCATCTTGTGTATGCATCACTCAATGTCTATGGATATCCTTGTTTGTTCCTTGTGGGACTAACCCATGTAGGTATTGAAAGTGCAATTCACTCAAATGGATAGCTCCAAGTGATCTACATCAACATTGAGCATCCACATCTTCAACATCTACATGAAGTCATCATCGACGAAACCCAAGGTTAGTTCATCCCTCTTAGGGGATATCACATCTAGGGGAGCTTTACTCTAAGACTTGAGCTAAAGCAACTCTAATGATGTGAACACAACAATGCTTTATGTAAAAGTGGTAACCCCACTTGAGCTTAAGCGATGAGTATGACCTATGATCAAGTGTTCTCATTTTGACTCCTAAGTCAATATACTCATATATAGATGACCTAGTCATCGCCAATTGCTTGATAGATGCTAGAATTGGTTGTGCATGCTTTGCCACATATTTCAATTGCCATTTTATTGTGTGAGCATGTTGGTTGCATATTTTACTCATTCGAGGACATCCACTTGTTGTTTTGATTGTTTGGTCTTATTTTCTTTTGCCAAGTGGATGGACAAGAATGCCTAAGAACCTTATCTAGCTATCTATGCTTTTCTCGTCTCAAACTCTATTCATGCTACATCACAAAATTGATCAAGTCAGATTCGAACCACTCTGTGTGAGGAGCACTCGGAGTCCCCGATTCGTCATAGACTTGAACTTCCAAAACTTCTTTGTGATTCTCGGTCTGACCGATACCCTACTTTCGGTCCTACCGAGATCATTAAGTCGATCCATGTTTTCGATCTTGGTGCAACCGATTTGAACCATTCGGTCACACCGAGTTGCAATAACAGTATACAGTTTTGCATCTCGGTGCCATCGAGTTGTTCCACTCGGTCACACCGACAGGGTCGGGCTATATATAGACACGGGCAAAAATTTGGAAATTTCTCCGAACCCTTTCGCCCGCGCGATAGCTCGCTCTGCCGACGTGGTCTCCGGATCATCTCCTCACTGCCAGCCGCCTCCAGTCGCTGGTCTCCATCGCCGTCAACAGAATTCAACCCCGCCGTTGCCGCCGTAGCGAGTCTCCGCCGAACTAGGGTAGGGACTCGATCTTTGTGCTATTCCCAATCCGATTCCTAGCACATTGTGATCTTATTGTTTCTAGCCACGATTGAAACACTCCTATCCAATCAATGCTTTCGTAGAATAGGCCTGATTCGGAAATTTTAGGGTTAGGTTTCCGCCGAAACCATCTCGGACCCATCGAGTTGAAAAACTCGGTCCCACCAATTTGGCTCATGCCATTGCACAAGTGAGACTTGGTCTGACCGGGAATTACTAATCGGTGTGACCGATTTCGGAACTTTGTGAAACCCTAGCAGTCTCGGTGCCACCGAACTGTGACTCGATCTGACCGAGTTCACTAGTTTAGGTTCCAAAAACTGCTTCGGTATCACCGAGTTTAAAAATTGGTAGATCCGAAATGATTTATGTGGGAAACTAAAACTAAGATTTTGAATCATTCTTTTGCAAAAATCTCTGCATTTTGTGATGCTCATCTACTCTACCTCATCTATAAACTATTCACAGGGTCAGCAGTCAACTTGTTCATCATGTCAGATCAGAGTGACAGCCAGAATGTGTCAGAACAGCAAGTGCACATGAGTGAGGGCACTAGTCCCTCCAGTTCTTCAGATGAAGGCAGCAGGAGCACCCCTAGTAACTTGCCAAAAGCTGCCACCAGACAAAGGAAGAAGAGAACCTCAGAATCAGAGGATGAGGACTATGTGGCAGAAGAGGAAGCCACTTCCAAGAGAGTTGTGCTCAAGAAGGAATATGGCCCGACCAGAGCACAAAGCCGAGGATGAAAATCAAAAGGTCGGGTAGGCAGCCTATGCCAAAGGCCGAGCCTCAACTCAGATTCTGAAAAGCCTGCACCCAAAGGGCCGATTCTTTGCGAGAAGGGAAGAAGGAAAGGAAAAGGCGAGATGGTGCAAGAAAGTTGATCCCATGGCTGAGTTCGAACAAAGCATTCTTCGATGAAGAAGAAGAAGAAGAGGTTCTTTGCACCGACACCTAAGATGCCAAAAGGCGATGGGTGATGCTATAAGATCGAGACTCTGCATCCAAGCCCAAGGAAGCACCCAAGGCTGCATCAAAGGCCAAGACAGCTCCAAAGAGGAACACAAGGAGCATACCAGCTGCTGAGAAGAACAAGGCCCCAGTGCCTGACACTGCAGAAGAAGAAGAAGGACAAGTTCTCAGGAAGTTAAAGCCCAAGATCCCAGACCACAATGATGCTCATCCTGTGGCTGAGGACATGAAGATCAGAAGAGACTCAGGGCTGAGAAAGTGGCGAGCAGAAGATCCATATGCTACCAGAAGAAGAACTGATGTTGACTACAGGTTCCACACAAAGGAATGGCAGGACTTCTATGAGACAGTTTTGCTTGATAAGAAGCCCATTGTTTGTGACATGAGATGGGTTGATTGGGAGTACATCAAGGACAATGAAGAGCACTATCCTGGAGTGCAAGACAGCTTCAAGGCTTGTGGAGTAGCTGACTTTGTGGGGCAGAAGCTCACAAAGTGGAATGAAGAGCTGATCATGCAGTTCTACTCCACAGCACACTTCTATCCAGATGGAAGGATTGTGTGGATGTCAGAAGGAACAAGGTATCAATCAACAGTTGCTGAGTGGGCACAGCTCATCAATGCCCCAGAGGAGCATGAGGATGACTTAGACATATATGCCAAGAAGAAGATGGACCACAACTCTATGTCCAACATGTACAAGGAGATCCCAAACAAGGCACTTGATACTTTCAAGTTTGGGTCAGTACATTATCTTCTGTCAGGGTTGCCAACTATCAATTGGATTCTGAGGCACACTCTGTTGCCCAAGTCAGGTGATCACAAGATGATCAGAGGCCATGCAATCAACTTGCTTCATATCTTTGATGTGCCACAAAAATTCAAAGTCATGAGCCTCATGGTAGAAACAATCAAGAGAACTGCAGCAGATCAGAAGAGGAGCTGTGGATATGCCCTCAGATCCAAGAGCTGATTAACTCCAAGATGGGCACAGGCATATACCTATTGGACAAGGAACATTTGCCCATCCATCCAGATTTTGAAGATAATCAAGTTGTGATGAACAAGGATGATCCATCTTCAGCTCATGCTCAAGCACAGAAGGAGAAAGCTGCCAAGATGCCAACTCAATAGGAGGCATCTGAGTATTTCTTGAAAACCAAGCAAGAGCAGCTTAGTTACTTGATTGCATCCACACTGAGGATTGAGAAAGGACTGGCCACCCTCACTCAGAATCAGGAGAGCTTAGAGAGTATCATAGAACAAAATTTCTATGACATGGATGTCAAAGTAACAGAGATTCAGTCTGCAGTGAGCAACTTCAAGATGACATGCAGGAGAGGAAAGGGAAGACTACAACTGATGCATTTGCCAGAGTGCCACGAGCTCAGAGGTCGACTGCAGTGCCAGTTCCTGACACCAGAGCTACCACCTCAGCTCCAGCCACAGCACCAGCCCAACCAGCTCCAGCATCTACTTCAGCTCCAGCTCCAACCACGTCTACAGAAGCCTTCGTCCTTGGAGTGATCCAGACTCCACCATCACCAGAAGATCAAGCCTGAGTGTCGATCTAGCACTATGCATTTTCTAGGAACTTTTTGGTAACTTGTTGCCAAAGGGGGAGAAAAATGTATAGATCATAGGCTTCGAGAGAGAGTGTTGCTTTTATTCTCTCTTGCTTTATTTGGTGGTTTTTCAAACTTTGTTTGCTTTTGGTTGAGATACTTTGATATGCTTGTGAGACATTGATGATCATGTGTTTGATCATAAGCTACACTTATGCATGCTTGATATATCTTATCTATCTTATGTGATCATTCACTTTTCTTGGTGATGAGTGCATGTATTTCATTCTTATCATTTTGAGCGCTCCACCAAGATGTATGTGACATGGAAGAGTAACCCATGATTCTAACTCTTTGTGCATTTGCAGTCCAAAGCAAATTTTAAATATGCACAAATTTAGGGGGAGCTCTTACTTATCACATACTTCTCAAAGCAACGATATATTTCATTCTTATTATCATTTGTCGAAGCTTTGATCTATATGTTGTCATCAATTACCAAAAAGGGGGAGATTGAAAGTGCAACTACCCCTAGGTGGTTTTGGTAATTCATAACAACATATAGCTCATTGAGCTAATGCTATTCCAAGATGATTATTTCAGGAAAGCTCAGTGATTGGCATGGCATGGATGGTGAAAGAGGAACCCTCAAAATGCTAAGGACAAAGGATTGGCTCAAGCTCAAAAGCTCAAGACTCTTCATTTTACATTTTAGTGATCCAAGATCACATTGAGTCCATAGGAAAAGCCAATACTATCAAGGAGGGATGAGGTGTTGCTTAATGAGCCTTTTGCTTCATGTGCTTAATGATATGCTCCAAAATCCTCAGCTACTTTCCCATATCCACAAATGACCTAAATCCTAAGCCAAACTCAGTCCTATCGATTCTTTCTATCCGGCGCCACCGAGTTTCACATGTCATAAGCCACTGCCAAACCCTAGCAAATCGGTTCTACCGATAGGGATCTCGGTCTCACCGAGATGGGATTGCAATCTCTCTGTTTCCTTTTCGTAACTTTTTGATCTCACCGAAAGAGTGGATCGGTCCCACCGAGATTGCAATGTAAACTCACTGTTTCCTTTTCGTAACATTTCGGTCTCACCGAAAAGAGCGAATCGGTCCCACTGAGTTTACCTGACCAACCCTCTGGTTAGCTTATTACCAAATCAGTCTCACCGAGTTTGTGTAATCGGTCTCACCGAGATTACGTTATGCCCTAACCCTAACCATATCGGTCCTACCGAGTTGCATGTCAGTCCCACCGAAAATATCTAACGGTCACTAGGTTTACTATTTTGGTCCGACCGAGTTTGTTGATTCGGTCCCACCGAGATTGGTAAATTGTGTGTAACGGTTGGATTTTGTGTGGAGGCTATATATACCCCTCCACCTCCTCTTCACTCGTGGAGAGAGCCATCAGAACACATCTACACTTCCAACTCATATGTTTGAGAAAGAACCACCTACTCATGTGTTGAGACCAAGATATTCCATTTCTACCATATGAATCTTGATCTCTAGCCTTCCCCAAGTTGCTTTCCACTCAAATCTTCTTTCCACCAAATCCAAAACCTGTGAGAGAGAGTTGAGTATTGGGGAGACTATCATTCGAAGCACAAGAGCAAGGAGTTCATCATCAACACACCATTTGTTACTTCTTGGAGAGTGGTGTCTCCTAGATTGGCTAGGTGTCACTTGGGAGCCTCAGAGCAAGATTGTGGAGTTGAACCAAGGAGTTTGTAAGGGCAAGGAGATCGCCTACTTACGTGAAGATCTACCGCTAGTGAGGCAAGTCCTTCGTGGGCGATGGCCATGGTGGGATAGACAAGGTTGCTTCTTCGTGGACCCTTCATGGGTGGAGCCCTCCGTGGACTCGCGCAACCATTACCCTTCGTGGGTTGAAGTCTCCATCAACGTGGATGTAGGATAGCACCACCTATCTGAACCATGGGAAAACATCCGTGTCTCCAATTGCGTTTGAATTCTCCAAAACCTTCCCTTTCCATTCTTGCAAGTTGCATGCTTTACTTTCCGCTGCCTATATACTCTTTGCATGCTTGCTTGAATTGTGTGATGATTGCTTGACTTGTCCTAAAGTAGCTAAAATCTTCCAAGAAATAAAATTGGGAAAAGGTTAAGTTTTTATTTGGTCAAGTAGTCTAATCACCCCCCCCCCCTCTAGACATACTTTCGATCCTACAAATGGCGGGCGAGGCAGCGAGTAGGACAGCAGGGGGAGCCCCCTGCGGCGCTGACGAGCTCGGTGATGCGGGCGAGCCAGTCCTCGTAGAGGTCGTCAACGGGGCCGTAGTGCAGGAGCTCTTTTGCCAGGAGCAGCGAGGCGTGCGCATCCATGGGGGCGTGGGACGACGAACCAGTTGGAGTCAGCGACGGGGTGGCGGTGCGGCCATCCCGCCGCACCGAAGAGATCTTTGGGGCGAGGCACTGCTGCTCGTTCCCCACCGGGCGGTGGCGGCGTTAGCGGCGGCGGCGAGGAACGACGAGGGGGCCGCCGATGGGCGCCGTCTGGGCGACGTGGGTGGCGCGAGCAACCCGGCGCTCGGCGTGAGCCCGATGAGCGTCAGCCATGAACACGACGGAAGATCACACGTGAAAAGCGGAAGAAAGATTCCGGTGCACCCCTACCTGGCGCGCCAAATGTCGGATTTCGGGTTCCGGCAGACCCTTGAGGTTCGAACACTGGGGTGCGCGCGGAGACCTCTCCCCTACCGATCTACGTTTGATCTCCTCGTGTGGACTAAGCTGGAAAACGAGGAACAACACAAGGGACACGAGGTTTATACTGGTTCGGGCCACCGTTGTGGTGTAATACCCTACTCCAGTGTGTGGTGTGGTGGATTGCCTCAAGGTCTGATGATGAACAGTTCAAGGGAAGAACAGCCTCGCGAGAGGTGTTCTTGAGCTGGTGCGGTGCGTCCTTCTTACTCTGGCCCTCCTCTCTTATCCCTATGGTGGCTAGTCATATTTATAGAGGCCCTGGGCCTCTCCCCCAAAATAATGAGCGGGAAGGGCACCAACAATTGGCCATTTTGAAGGGGAACATCTAGTACAAGTTATCCTGACCAAAGGTGGTCTTGGTACCGCAAAGCTACCGGTGATGGCGCCGTCTTGGGCTCCACGGTGACCTCCGTCCTACCGTTCTGCTGGTCTTGGTCTCGTTGCACGGAATGGTAACCTTAGCCTGATGCCTTGGCACTGTGCTTGCCCCTTTGCACCAAGAAGGAAACAAGGACCTTTGTGCAGGCGGCGCCCTTTGGCACCCTTTGATCTTGATTCGTCATGGCTTGCGTCACGGGCTCCTCGCGAGGTACCCTTGCATTGATCTCTCCGCCTCCTCGCGAGCCTGCCTGATGAGGCTGCCTCTAAGGAAGCTTCACGTCATCCGCCTCATGATCTCAGCCCCTCGCGAGGTCTTGAGCTTGAGCTTGATGGAGATGGGCCGCGCTGGGCCCCCACTTGAGCCACGCCGCAGGCCGCAGGCAGGCAAGTCTGGGGACCCCCCGTTCCCAGAACGCCGACAGGTGTGCATCCAACTCGCTTGCTCATGAAGACCTAGGGCATTTGAGGAGGCCCATCGTTGGAATATACAAGCCAAGTTCTATAATGAAAATTCCCACTAGTATATGAAAGTGATAACTCAAGAGACTCTCTATATGAAGAACATGTTGCTACTTTGAAGCACAAGTGTGGTAAAAGGATAGTAACATTGTCCCCTTTTCTTTTTTTTCTTTTTTTTGCGGGCTTCTTTGGCCCCCCTTTTTTATTTAGGCTTCTTTGGCCTCTCTTTTTTCTTGGGGCAATGCTCTAATAATGATGATCATCACACTTTTATTTACTTACAACTCAATATTACAACTCGATACTAGAACAAAGAAAAGACTCTATAAGAATGCCACCGGATGATAACCAGGATGTGCAATGATCAAGCGTAGCAATGACATCAAAAAACGGACAAGCCATGAAAGCATCATGCTAGCTATCTTACGATCATGCAAAGCAATATGACGATAAATGCTCAAGTCATGTATATGATGATGATGGAAGTTGCATGGCAATATATCTCGGAATGGCTATGGGAATGCCATGATAGGTAGGTATGGTGGCTCTTTTGAGGAAGATATAAGGAGGTTTATGTGTGATAGAGAGTATCGTATCATGGGGTTTGGATGCACCGACGAAGTTTGCACCAACTCTCGAGGTGAGAAAGGGCAATGCACGGTACCGAAGAGGCTAGCAATGATGGAAGGGTGAGAGTGCGTATAATCCATGGACTCACATTAGTCATAAAGAACTCATATACTTATTGCAACAGTTTATTAGCCCTCAAAGCAAAGTACTACTACGCATGCCCCTAGGGGATAGATTGGTAGGAAAAAGACCATCGCTCGTCCCCGACCGCCACTCATAAGGAAGACAATCAACAAATACCTCATGCTCAGACTTACGTTACATAACGGTTCACCATACGTGCATGCTACAGGAATCACAAACCTCAACACAAGTATTTCTACAATCCACAACTACCCACTAGCATGACTCTAATATCACCATTTTTATATCGCAAAACTATTGCAAGGAATCAAACATATCATATTCAGTGATCTACAAGTTTTATGTAGGATTTTATGACTAACCATGTGAATGACCAGTTCCTTTCATCTCTCTAAATAGATATAAGTGAAGGAAGAGAGTTTAATTCTTTCTACAAAAGATATGTTCACGCTCTAACAAATATAAGTGAAGCAAAAGAGCATTCTACAAATGGCGGTTGTCTAAGTGAAGAAAGCGGCAATCCAAACTTCAAAAGATATAAGTGAAGCACATGAAGCATTCTATAAAGCCATACTCAAAAGATATAAGTGAAGTGCAAAGAGCATTCTATAAATCAACCAAGGACTATCTCATACCAGCATGGTGCATGAGAGAAAACTGAAAACTAAAGCAAAAGACGCTCCAAGATTGCACATATCGCATGAACGAAACGAATCCGAAAACATACCGATACTTGTCGAAGAAAGAGGGGATGCCTTTCAGGGCATCCCCAAGCTTAGACGCTTGAGTCTCCTTCAATATTTACTTGGGGTTCCTTGGGCATCCCCAAGCTTGAGCTCTTGCCTCTCTTCCTTCTTCTCACATCGAGATCTTCTCGATCATCGAACACTTCATCCACATAAAACTTCAACAGAAAACTCGGTAAGATCCGTTAGTATTATAAAGCAAATCACTACTCTAAGTACTATTGCAAACCAATTCATATTTTGCTTTTGCATTGTGTCTACTGTAATATAACTTTTTCATGGCTTAATCCACTGATATAAATCGATAGTTTCATCAAAACAAGCAAACTATGCATCAAAACAGAACAGTCTGTAACAATCTGAACATTCGCCATACTTCTGGTACCTGACAAATTCTGCCAAAATTAGGAAAAATAAACAATTTGTATATAAATACAGTGCAAAAAGAATCAGAACCATTTAATGTTCCAGTAAAAAACTAAAATTCGCGCACTACAGCCAAAGTTTCTGTCCTGCACCGCACAAACCAACAAGTATTGTAAACATCCTAAAGGCAAACCTTGGCACGTTATTTTTATAATACAATGGAATTGTATAAGGGGATAATTATTTTTGTTGAAAAGTTTCTGTAATTAAAATTCACAAAGTTCCCATGGGCATGAACAAAGTTCAAGGACGTCCCCCACTTTCATAATGCTCGTCTCTCTCACTTTCACCTTTCTTTTTGAAAAGTTTTGGGTTCCCCTCTTTATTTTTGTTGTTTTTAAACTATATGAAAGCACTCAACAGAAATAAATGAATCTCTAAAACTTCCGGGTTGTCTCCCTAGCAGTGCTTTCTTTAAAGCCATTAAGCTAGGCATATAGTGCTCAAGAGTGAATCCACCCGGATCCCAAGGTATATCAAAGCCAATTTTAATTAGCAATGATTTGTAATTTAGTAGTGAGCACAAAGCAACATATATCATGCAACAACGAAGTATAACTCTCTTTCTATGCATCGGCATGTCATAAAAGAACAATTCATGCACACCTAGTAAAGGTCAATGCATAGTATAAGCAGTTTCTTGCAATTCTATCATATTGGAAACATAGAGAGGTGGAGATATAGTTCCTCTCTCATAATAATTGCAAGTAGTAGCAGAAAGCACATGCATATTATATCTATCAAAATCATCATGTGTAGTAGTAAAAGGCAGCCCATCAATATAATCCTTAATAAGGGCAAACTTCTCCGATATAGTATAATCGGGACAATTCAAAAAGATAATAGGACTATCATGCGTGGGTGCAATAGAAACAATTTCATGTTTGACATAAGGAACTATAGCAAGTTCATCTCCATAAGCATAATTCATATTGGCATCTTGGCCACAAGCATAGCAAGCATCATCAAAAAGGGATATTTCAAGAGAATCAACGGGATCATAACAGTCATCATAGCAATCATCCTTCGGTAAGCACGAAGTGGAATTAAACAATGTATGAGTTGAAGAGTTACTCTCATTAGAAGGTGGGAACGGGTAGCTAATCCTCTCTTCCTCCTTTTGTTCTTCGCTCTCCTCATCATCTTTTTCATCCAATGAGCTCACAGTTTGATAATTTATTCTTCCATAGACTCCTGCAAAATATTAGTCTCTTCTTGGACAGCGGAGTAGTCCTCAATATATGGTTTAACATAGGCATTAGAAGCATAATTATCATAACAATATTTAAGTATGGCAAAAAATTTAGATTTGTAAAGAGTAGCACCATAATTTTCAATCAAAGAAGCAATTTCATAAGCACCCTTAAAAGCAACAAATTCTTCAATTTGTTGAACATCATAGTAATTATAAACGCCCTTAGCATACAAAGATACGATTCCATTATCACTAAACTCACATTGATAGGGAAGGTGTTTCTTAGGGTTTTCAGAACAATAAGTAAAATCATATATTTCACATAAATTCCAAGCATAGCATTGCAAACGAAGAATTTGACCCAATAGAATTTTTCCCCTTTTCAGATATACGGTGTCGCACATAACAAGCATGCTCATCTAAAGATTTGCCCTCAACTAAGCTAGTTGGGGTTTCAAGACCTGAGCACATAGGGATCGAAGATGATCCAAATAATAAGCTTCAGCAGTGTGATAGATTTTGAGTGGTTCTTCAACCATTGGTTCAGTAGGTACAACTATTTTTTTGGTATTTTGCGTTTCCTACCCATAACTAAAGATAGAAAACAACTATGAACAACAAAAATAAAAATTACTTAGTGATAAAGCAAACAAGCACACACGAGAATATTCACCTTACGCTATGACTCCCGACAGCGGTGCGGAAAAAGGTCTTCATAACCCACAAGTATAGGGGATCAATTGTAGCCTCTTTCGATAAGTAAGAGTGTTGAAACCAAACGAGGAGCTAAAGGTAGAACAAATATTCCCTCAAGTTCTATCGACCACCGATACAACTCTACGCACGCTTGACGTTCGCTTTACCTAGAACAAGTATGAAACTAGAAGTACTTTGTAGGTGTTTTTGGATAGGTTTGCAAGAAAGTAAAGAGCACGTAAATAAAAGCTAGGGGCTGTTAAGGTAAAGAAACAATAAAGTAAATATAGCGAGTGTGGAAAAGTGGTGGTAGGATTTGCGAAATTGTCCCTTAAGCAATTGACTACTTTACTAGACCGATAGCAAGTTTTATGTGGGAGAGACCACTGCTAGCATGCCATCCCTTACTTGGAATTCTATGCACTAATGATTGTAACTATTAGCAAGCGTCTACAACTACTAACGTTCATTAAGGTAAACCCAACCATAGCATTAAGATATATTGGTCCCCCTTCAATCCCGTATGCATCAATTTCTATGCTAGGTTGAAGCTTCTGTCACTCTTGCCCTCCAATACATAGTCCTATCAACATACAACTAACCCTATGGTGTGACCCACGCGCGTGCTCATATGATGGGCACCAAAGGATAGCAACACAACCACAAGCAAATTAAATCAATCATAGCAATTCATCAACCACCGATAGGACAACGAAAATCTACTCAGACATCATAGGATGGCAACACATCATTGGATAATAATATGAAGCATAAAGCACCATGTTCAAGTAGAGGGTACAGCAGGTTGCGGGAGAGTGGACCGCTGTAGATAGAAGGGGGAAGGTGATGGAGATGTTGGTGAAGATGGCGGAGGTGTTGGTGTAGATCATGATGATGATGATGGCCCCGGCGGCATTCCGCGCCATCGGAAGCGAGGGAGAGAGCCCTCCTTCTTCTTCTTCCTTGACCTTCTCCCTAGATGGGAGAAGGGTTTTCCCCGTCCATGGTCTCCATGGCGTGGGAGGGACGAGAGCCCCTCCGAGATTGGATCTATCTCTCTGTTTCTCTCTGTTTCTGCGTTCTTGTTCTGCTGCCCTTTCATCGTTTCGTATATATATGGAGATCCGTAACTCTGATTGGACTGAAACCTTCGCCGTGATTTTTTACCAAAAATTAGCTTTCTTGCAGCCGAAGAAGGGTATCAACCGCCTTACGGGTGGCCCACGAGGGTCGGTAGCATACAGGGGAGCAGGGCGCCCCTACCTCGTGGCCACCTCGCGCTGTCTCGCGTGGATTTTTCTTCGAAATTTTCCAAATATTCCAAAATAAGCTCCGTCGTTTTATCCCGTTTGGATTCCGTTTGATATGGATATTCTCTGAAACATAAAACATGCAACAAACAGAATCGGCATGAGCCTTTGGATCAATATGTTGGTCCCGAAAATAATATAAAAAGTTGCCAAAAGTATATGAAAGTTGAATAATATTGGCATGGAACAATCAAAATTATAGATCTGACGGAGGCGTATCACCGCGTCGCTGCGCCCGGACCTCGCCCTTTCGCGCCACTAGCCCCCCCGCTCGCGTCTTTGCCGCGCCCGTGAGCGTGCCCGCGATCCTAACGCCTCTGCTCGCTTCGTCCGCCCGCTGCGCTTGCCCTCTGCTCGCCATCCCCTTGCCCCGCGAGTGCCCGTTGACGCTGGCGCATGCCCGTCGCTCGCCCCACTTTCCCGGCCGCGCCCGCCTCGCCATAGCGCCGTGCTTTGGCAATCTTGGCGCCCGGATCCTTGTCCCCTTCTGCTGCGGCCTCCGCTACCGCTTGATTACTGCTTCTGCGCCGCTCCCATGCAGCCAGCGCCTTCCACAGCCAGCGCCGTGGCTACCAGCCTCCCCTTGCTCGTGCCTTGGATCTGCCGCCACAGGCGTCGCTCATTCGGTGGCGCCCGTGCATTGCACAGCACGGTACCATCGCCGTTAAGGCCATGGGCCTATGACAAGCAGACATGACACCCCGAGCGTTTACAAAATAATAATAATAATAATTAAAATAATAATATAAATTAATTAATTAAAGAATTAATTAACTTAATTAATTTTGATTAATTAAACTAATTAGATAACTAAACTAATTAAACTATTAGGTAATTAATTAATCAGTCAATGACAGTGGGGCCCACTCCTAATTAATTCTGATTAGGTTAATTAATATGTTTAATTAAAATGTGTCACTGACTAGTGGGACCCCTTTGGTCGAGTTGACCGATCAACCTGATAGCTTGGCGTCGGCGGACATCATCTTGATGTCATAAATCCAATTTCAATTAAATTAAATAATTAATTAAATTCCGAAATTAGTAAATCTTTAGAAAATCATATCTTTTAATCCGTAACTTTCGGATTAAATTATTTTCAACATGAAAGTTGCTCGAGCGACGAGACGAATCCGGATACGCAGCCCGTTCGCCCGCCACACATCCCTAACCTATCGAACTCGCAACTTTCCCCCTCCGGTTCATCTGTCCGAAAACGCGGAACACCGGGAATACTTTCCCGGATGTTCCCCCCTTCGCCGGTATCACCTACTACCGCAATTGGGCACGCCTAGCATCACGCTTTGCTTCGTCATGCATCGTTATGCATCTGTTTGCATTGTATTCATTGTTTCTTCCCCCTCTTCTCTCGCTAGACACCGAGACCGACGTCGCTGCTACCCAATACGACTACGGTGTTGATGACCCCTCCTTCTTGCTGGAGCAATCAAGCAAGCCCCCCTTGATCACCAGATATCGCCTATTCTTCTCTATCGCTTGCGTTAGAGTAGTGTAGCATATTCTTGCTTTAGTTAATCCTATCCTGATGCATAGCCTGTCCTTGCTACTATTGATGTTACCTTTACCTGCATTCCTACATGCTTAGTATAGGATGCTAGTATTCCATCTGTGGCCCTACATTCTTGTCCGTCTGCCTTGCTATACTATCGGGATGTGATCACTCGGGAGGTGATCACGGGTATATACTTATATACTTTACATGATACCTGTGGTGACTAAAGTCGGGTCAGCTCGTAGGAGTACCCACGAGTGGATCTTGTGGCGGAGCCACAGGGCAGGTTGAGACCGCATAGGTGAGAGGTGGGCCTGGCCCTGGTCGGTGTCCGCAGTTACATCATTAACACGCTTAATGAGATCTTGGTATTTGATCTGAGTCTGGCCATTTGGTCTATACGCATTAACCAACTACGTGGGAAAGATATGGGCACTCGGCGTCGTGGTATCAGCCTAAGCCTTCGTGACGTCAGCGACTGAGCGGCGCGCGCCGGATTGGAAAGTAAGCCTGCTCTTGTATTAAGGGGGCTAGTTCTGCTTCCGGCCGCCACGCAACATGCAGGTGTGCTAAGGGCGATGGCCTAGACCACAATGCGCTTAGGTTTAGGCAGGCGTCTTGACCTCTCTGTTGGCCTAGGTGGGGCTGCGGCGTGTTGATCTTTCGAGGCGAGCATGACCCGTAAAAGTGTGTCCGCCAAATGGGATCAAGCGTGTTGGGTTATGTGGTGCACCCTGCAGTGAAGTTTATCTATTCGAATAGTTGTGATCTTGATGTGAGGGCGACTTGGAGTTGTACCTTGACCTTATGACAACTAGAACCGGATACTAAATAAAACACACCCTTCCAAGTGCGAGATACAACGGTGATCGCTCTTTAGCGAGGCGACGAGGAGAGGATCGCGGGTAGGATTGTGCTATCTGATGCTACTTGGTGAACTTACCTTCTACTCTCTTCTACATCTTTGCAAGATGGAGCTGCCCGAGCGTAGTCTTGACGGGATTAGCTATCCCCTCTTATTCGGCATTCTACTGATTCGGTCCACCGATATGGCCCTTTACACATATACCCATGCATATGTAGTGTAGCTCCTTGCTTGCGAGTACTTTGGATGAGTACTCACGATTGCTTTCTCCCCCCTTTTTCCCCCTTTCCCTTCTACCTGGTTGTCGCAACCAGATGCTAGAGTCCAGGAGCTAGAGATCCCGAGGATGATTCTACATGGAGTTCGGCTTCGAGGAGTAGTTTAGGAGGATCCTAGGCAGGAGGCCTGCGCCTCTTTCGATCTGTATCCTAGTTTGTGCTAGCCATCTTATGGCAACTTGTTTGACTTATGTCTGTACTCAGATATTGTTGCTTCCGCTGACTCGTCTATGATCGAGCACTTGTATTCGAGCCTTCGAGGCCCCTGGCTTGTATTATGATGCTTGTATGACTTATTTTATTTTTAGAGTTGTGTTGTGATATCTTCCCGTGAGTCCACGATCTTGATCATTACGCGTTTGCGTGTATGATTAGTGTATGATTGAATCGGGGGCGTCACACATGTAGTGCGAGAAAACCAACGGAGGCGATCGAGTCTTGTGGGGAAAAGTGCGCAAACCTCTGCAGAGTGTACAATCTAATCATGGTTAGCCGTGTCCCCGGTTATGGACATCTTGAGTATCTAGTACTTGGATTATCCTATTGTATCTCATCACTCTAATTTAATTTGATGGGTTGATAATTACTTTAATGGGGATTGAGTTGGAGGAACCTTCTCAATGATGTTTCAACTACCATGATAGTTAAATAAAATTTATTCCTTTGTTGTAGGAAAAAATTGGCTTTTCGCAAAATCATATAACCATAGAGCCTCCACTAGCCATATATGCATGTAGTGATAGCATTTATCTGTTCATTGCTCTACTGTGTTATATTGCCAGCATATTCCATGTGCTGACCCATTTTGGGCTGCAACGTATCATGTTGCAGACTTTTTGAACAGCAGTAAAGGTGTGATAGGTCGTTGTCATGCACTCAGCTATGCCGTTGGAGTTGATGGACTCACTTTATCTTCCAAGTCTTTCGTTGTTATCGTGTTAGACGGCCTTAAGCCATATTTATTGTAATAAGTTCTCTTTTGAGACATTCGATGTAATAAGTGTGTGATTTCCACTCTGTTATAAATCCTTCAAGTATTGTGTGTGTCAGCATTACCGATCCAGGGATGACCTTTGAAAGCCTGAAGACTTGACCGTTTGAGGTCGGGTCGCTACAATCTGAAACCATCTCAATAAGGGTCCTGTTCTTGCGCTCCACGACGCCAATCTGAGAGGTGTGTATGGGCAGAGAGCTCATGAGTGATGCCCGGTGTATCAAGATAAGTGTCGAGACCAGTGTTCTTGAATTCCCTGCCATTGTCACCCCCGATGTGCTTGATATTGATGCCATAGTTAATCATGGCGCGATTGGCAAATCGTCTGAAGACATCATGCACTTCAGTGTTATAGAGAATTATGTGCACCCAGGTATATCTCGAATAATCATCAACAATAACGAAGCCATAAAGATGTTGTAGTGAGTAGGGCCAAATAAGTCCATGTGTAACAGCTCGAAGGGACGCGAAGTCGTCATGATTATCTTCGAGGGATGTTTTGCCCTAGTCATCTTCCCGGCTTCACAAGCACCACATAGATGATCCTTCTTGAACTTGACGCCCTCGATGCCAATGATATGCTTCTTCTTCACGAGAGTGTGTAAGTTCCTCATGCCCGCATGTCCTAGCCTTCGATGCCAAAGCCAACACTCTGAAGTTTTTGCTAGAACACATACGGCAAGCTGTCGTCCTCCGAAGAAATCTACCATATACAGATCACCTCTTCGATAACCTTCAAAGACTAGAGATTTGTCAGAATCCATAATCATAAGGCAACGATATTTTCCAAATATCACAATCATGTTTAGATCACAAAGCATTGAGACAGACATTAAGTTGTATCCAAGGGATTCACCAAGCATCACTTTATCCATGTGTTGATCCTTTGAGATAGCAACTCTACCTAGGCCCAATACCTCGCTTTTACCAGTGTCAGCGAATGTGATGTGGCTTTTAGTAGACGGTCGTAGGGTTGAATCCATGAGAAGACTTCAAACACCAATCATGTGTGAAAGATCGAGGATGTCATCTAGAGGGGGGGGTGAAAAGGCGCTTTAAAATAATTACGATTTAGGAATGAGCAAATGCGGAATAAACCTAACGGTTAATTTGTCAAGCACAAAACCTACAACAACTAGGCTCACATATGTACACCAACAACTTATGCTAAGCAAGATAAACAACTAAGTGGTAGCAAGATATGTGACAAGAAACAATATGGCTGTCACAAAGTAAAGTGCATAAGTAAAGGGCTCGGGTAAAAGATAACCGAGGCATGCGGCGACAACGATGTATCCCGAAGTTCACACCCTTGCAGATGCTAATCTCCGTTTGGAGCGGTGTGGAGGCATAATGCTCCCCAAGAAGCCACTAGGGCCACTGTAATCTCCTCACGCCCTCGCACAATGCAAGATGTCGTGATTCCACTAAGGGACCCTTGAGGCGCTCACCGAACCCGTACAAATGGCAACCCTTAGGCGGACATCGAACCCGTACACTTTGGCAACCCTTGGGGCGGTCACGGAACTCATCAAATTGCTCAGGCGATCGCCACGACCTAATTAGAGACCCCGACGCTGTCTTGAGCCTTACACCACAATGATTGAGCTTCGAACACCACCAACCGTCTAGGGCGCCCAAGCACCCAAGAGGAACAAAGCTCAAGGGTACCAAGCACCCAAGAGTAATAAGCTTCTCAACTTGTAACTTCCACGTATCACCATGGAGAACTCAAACCTATGCACCAAATGCAATGGCAAGGGCAAACGGAGTGCCCAGGTCCTTCTCTTTCAAATCCCACCAAAGAAACTAATGCTAGGGAGGAAAATGAGAGGAAGAACGAAGAAGAGAACACGAAGAACTCCAATATCTAGTTCCAAGGGGTTCCCCTCACTTAGAGGAGAAAGTGATTGGTGGAAACGTAGATCTAGATCTCCTCTCTCTTCCCCCCCCCATGGAGGGATTGAGAGATAACAAGCTTGAAGAAGGTCATCAACGGGGAAAGAACATGAGCTAAATGGATGAGGCTCAATGGGGAAGAAGACCCATTTTATAGGTGGGGAAAAAATCCAACCGTTACCCCACATCTCAGCCCGCAGAGAGTGGTACTACCACTCGAAGGAGCGGTACTACCACACTAGGCAGTGGTACTACCGCTAGGCCCAGCGGTAGTACCGCTGGAGCTTTGCACAGAGGCTGGAAAGAAGGGGCAAGGAGGAGGAGGCCCTCAAGCGGTACTAGTAGCAGAGGTAGAGCGGTACTACTTCTCGAGAGCGGTACTGCCGCTCCTATTACCGCCCAACCCGACACGAGAGGTGACACCCTCGAATCAAGGCGGTACCCGGCCGCAGGAGCAGGCGATTACTACGATGGCCCTGGCGATTACTACCGCTGAGAACAGGGTACTACCGGCTTGAGGCTGTCGGTGATCTTGCCCTTCGAACTGGCCTGGCGACTCCTCCCAAGTGCCACTTCCACGAAAACAAATATACTCCAAGGAAAACCAGAACTGCCACAACTTCTGCAAATGAGCTCCGAATTGAGCAAACTCAAGCTTGTTGGATAGATGACGACGAGTAGCATCCAACAATGACAAAGATATAGGCAGGGGAGGTATGCCAAAGATATAGAAGAGTAAAACCTCCAATATAGAAGAACCTGCATAACCTCCAACATCGAAAACATCATAGAAGATTCAAGTGAACTCCATTTTCGATGAACTCGAGCTTGTCATCAAGATGACCATAAGCTCCAAATCTCACAAAGAGAAGAACCAAACAAGAACCAATAAATATGATGCAAGGATGAAATGGTTTGAGCTCTCTATGAACGATACGATCAAGCTACTCATCGAGAGCCGCCCTTGATAGAACGACAATTGATCCTATAACCTGGTCTCCCACAACTACCATGAGACCGGTAAAATAGAAAACCTATCAAGGGAAAACCTTTGCCTTGCACATAGTCCACCTGAGATGGATGAAGACGATCTTGACTTTCTCAAGTTGGACCATCTTTGTTGATTGCATTGGCTCGGTGAAGACTAGTTGATTGCTCCCCCATACTCCACTATGGGTGAGCCACTCTTCGGCACATCTTCACAAGTCCATTGACAGCACAAGGGACGGCAAGCTTCAAGCACTTGATCTCTTCGTGATGCCCCACTTGAACTTGCACACCGCAATCTTGACGATGATCACCGCTTGATGTCATCCTCCATGGGTTGTATAATATCTTCCTTTGGACACAAGCCCATGGAAACATACCTAACCCCACATAGAACTCTCACGTAAACCATGGGTTAGTACACAAAGAGTAATGGACAATGCTTACCATACCATGGGACCACTTGATCCCTCTAGGTACTTCTTCTACGCTTTGTTTGTTGATCAACTTGAATCACTCTCTGTACTTAGTCTTGATCAACCTTGAACCTTTCCAACTCTCTTCATTTGGACGATGACTTGAAGGTGAACTTAAACGATAACACACTTTTCTTCTTCAAGACATGCTTGCAATAAGCTCAACACTCACATAACCAATCTTGGTCATCACAAACTCTTCTTGAAACCAACAAATGGACTCCAAGAAAAGACTATGGACAAATCCTTCAAATAATACTCAAGGCAACCATTAGTCCATAGAGATTCTCATCAATTACCAAAACCAAACATGGGGGCACCACATGTTCTTTCAATGCGGTTAGTGCTTCCACTGTCCATAATCCATTCAGTAGCTTCCGGAGTCGTACCCTACAGTGCAGTTAGCGTGATAGGCTTCACCAAGAGTATTGTGACGCACAAACATTTGACGAACAAGCATACTATCAAAATTAAGATTCTTGGATGGTAAGATAGGATGCTCATCAAGACACCCATGGATGAAATAAATGGTAAGACCATTTTGGCACTTTATCTTGCATCCCACAAGATGTTTTAGGCCCCCAACATTGTCTTCAGAAGTCAATGATTTTCGGATGGAGACCCAATCCTGCAAGAGAAGTTAATTCTTCTTAACCACCCACATCTTAAGGGGTGGCTTAGAAGCAATGAGTCTAAGTGCAGCATCAGATAACTTTGGCTTTGGAGCCCTAGCAAATAGTTTTGCAGGAGGTGAATAGTACTCAAATGAATATGCAGAAAAGTTCTTATTTGTGAACATAGTGGTTAGAAGAAACACGCTCATATTCATGAGTCTGATGATAATTTCCCTGCAAAACATTGGTGTTAGGGTGATCTTGTGAGGTCCTCTGTCTGCATTTAAGCCTTTGGTCGAGGGTTTATCTTCTTCCCTAGTGGTGTCATGATGACATTCACGGGAAGCTTCTCAAGACAATGATACGTCTCCAACGTATCTATAATTTTTTATTGCTCCATGCTATTATATATTCTGTTTTGGATGTTTAATGGGCTTATTTATACACTTTTATATTATTTTTGGGACTAACCTATTAACCCAAGGCCCAAAGGTAAATTGTTGTTTTTGCCTATTTCAAAGGTGTTTAGAAAAAGGAATATCAAACGAGTCCAAATGGAATGAAACCTTGGAGAGTTATTTTTGGAACAAACGTGATCCATAGGACTTGGAGTGGGCGTCAAGAAATCACGAGAGGAGGCCACGAGGCGGGGGGCACCTACCCCCACAGGCGCGCCCTCCACCCTCGTGGGCCCCTCGTTGCTCCACCGACCTACTTCTTCCTCCTATATATACCTCGTACCTTTGAAACCATCGAGGAGCACCACGAAACCTAATTCCACCGCCGCAACCTTACATGCCGTGAGATCCCATCTTGGGGCCTTTTCGGCGCTCTGGGAGGGGCATCGATCATGGAGGGCTTCTACATCAACACCATAGCCTCTCGATGATGTGTGAGTAGTTTACCACAGACCTTGGTCCATAGTTATTAGCTAGATGGCTTCTTCTCTCTCTTTGGATCTCAATACAAAGTTCTCCTCGATCTTCTTGGAGATCTATTTGATGTAACTCTTTTTGCGGTGTGTTTGTCGAGATCCGATGAATTGTGGGTTTATGATCAAGATTATCTATGAACAATATTTGACTCTTCTCTGAATTCTTTTGTGTATGATTGGTTATCTTTGCAAGTCTCTTCGAATTATCAGTTTGGTTCGGCCTACTAGATTGATCTTTCTTGCAATGGGAGAAGTGCTTAGCTTTGGGTTCAATCATGCGGTGCTCGATCCCGATTGCGATGGGGAAACGCATACGTATTGTATTGTTGCCATCGAGGATAATAAGATGGGGTTTATATCATGTTGCATGAGTTTATCCCTCTACATCATGTCATCTTACCTAATGCGTTACTCTGTTCTTATGAACTTAATACTCTAGATGCATGCTGAATAGCGGTCGATGTGTGGAGTAATAGTAGTAGATGCAGGGAAGAGTCGGTATACTTGTCGCGGACGTGATGCCTATATACATGATCATGCCTAGATATTCTCATAATTGTGCACTTTTCTATCAATTGCTCGATAGTAATTTGTTCACCCACCATAATACTTATGCTATCTTGAGAGAAGCCACTAGTGAAACCTATGGCCCCCGGGTCTATTTTCCATCATATTAATCTCCGTCAACTAGCTATTTACATCGCCGTTTATTTTGCATTATTTACTTTTAATCTTTATCATAAAAATACCAAAAATATTATCTTATCATCTCTATCAGATCTCACTTTTGCAAGTGGCCGTGAAGGGATTGACAAACCCTTTATCGGATTGGTTGCAAGGTTCTTGTTTGTTTGTGTAGGTACGAGGGACTTGCGTGTGGCCTCCTACTGGATTGATACATTGGTTCTCAAAAACTGAGGGAAATACTTACGCTACTTTGATGCATCACCCTTTCCTCTTCAAGGGAAAACCAGCGCAGTGCTCAAGAGGTAGCAAGAAGGATTTCTGACGCCGTTGCCGGGGAGTCTATGCACAAGTCAAGACATACCAAGTACCCATCACAAACTCTTATCCCTCGCATTACATTATTTGCCATTTGCCTCTCGTTTTCCTCTCCCCCACTTCACCCTTGCCATTTTATTCGCCCTCTCTTTCCGTTCGCCTCTTTTTCGCTTGCTTCTTGTTTGCTTGTGTGTTGGATTGTTTGCTTGTCACGATGGCTCAAGATAATACTAAATTGTGTGACTTTGCCAATACCAACAACAATGATTTTCTTAGCACTCTGATTGCTCCTCTTACCGATGCTGAATCTTGTGAAATTAATGTTGCCTTGCTGAATCTTGTCATGAAAGATCAATTTCCCAGCCTTCCTAGTGAAGATGTCGCTACCCATCTGAATAGCTTTGTTGATTTGTGTGATATGCAAAAGAAGAAAGACGTGGACAATGATATTGTTAAATTGAAGCTATTTCCTTTTTCGCTTAGAGATCGTGCTAAAACTTGGTTTTCGTCTTTGCCTAAAAGTAGTATTGATTCTTGGAATAAGTGCAAAGATGCTTTTATCTCTAAGTATTTTCCTCCCGCTAAGATCATCTCTCTTAGAAACGATATTATGAACTTTAAGCAACTTGATCATGAACATGTTGCACAAGCTTGGGGGAGAATGAAATTAATGATACGAAATTTCCCTACACATGGTTTGAATTTATGGATTATTATACAAAAAAAATATGTCGGATTGAATTTTGCTTCTAGAAATCTTTTAGATTCGGCCGCGGGAGGCACTTTTATGGAAATCACTTTAGGAGAAGCTACTAAACTCCTAGATAATATTATGGTTAATTATTCTCAATGGCACAATTGAAAGATCTACTAGTAAAAAGGTGCATGCAGTTGAAGAAATTAATGTTTTGAGAGGAAAGATGGATGAACTTATGAAATTTTTTACTAATAAGAGTGTTTCTTCTGATCCCAATGATATGCCTTTGTCTAACTTGATTGAGAGTAATAATGAATCCATAGATGTGAATTTTGTTGGTAGGAATAATTTTGGTAACAACGCATATAGAGGAAACTTTAATCCTAGGCCGTTTCCTAGTAATTCCTCTAATAATTATGGTAATTCCTACAACAACTCTTATGGAAATTTTAATAAGATGCCCTCTGATTTTGAGACTAGTGTTAAAGAATTTATGATTTCTCAAAAGAATTTCAATGCTTTGCTTGAAGAAAAATTGCCTAAGATTGATGAATTGGCTAGGAACATGGATAGAATTTCTCTTGATGTTGATTCTTTGAAACTTATATCTATTCCACCTAAGCATGGTATCAATGAGTCTCTCAAGGCTATGAGGATTTCCATTGATGAGTGCAAAGAAAGAACCGCTAGGTTGCGTGCTAAAAAAGATTGCTTTATGAAAGCGTGTTCTTCTAGTTTTCATGATAATAAGGATGAAGATCTAAAAGTGATTGATGTGTCCCCTATTAAATCTTTGTTTTGCAATATGAATCTTGATAATGATGGGACTGGAGATGAGTCAACTTTAGTTAAAAGGCGTCCCAATGATTCGGGGTTTTTAGATCTTGATGCAAAATTTGGTAAAAGTGGGATTGAAGAGGTCGAAACTGTAGATAGCAATGAACCCACTATCTTGGATTTCAAGGAATTTAATTATGATAATTGTTCTTTAATAGATTGTATTTCCTTGTTGCAATCTGTGCTAAATTCTCCGCATGCTTATAGTCAAAATAAGGCTTTTACTAAACATATCGTTGATGCTTTAATGCAATCTTATGAAGAAAACCTTGAATTGGAAGTTTATATCCCTAGAAAACTTTATGATGAGTGGTAACCTATTATTAAAATTAAAATTAAGGATCATGAATGCTATGCTTTGTGTGATTTGGGTGCTAGTGTTTCCACAATTCCAAAACTTTGTGTGATTTGTTAGGTTTCCGTGAATTTGATGATTGTTCCTTAAACTTGCACCTTGCGGATTCCACCATTAAGAAACCTATGGGAAGAATTAATGATGTTCTTATTGTTGCAAATAGGAATTATGTGCCCGTAGATTTCATTGTTCTTGATATAGATTGCAATCCTTCATGTCCCATTATTCTTGGTAGACCTTTCCTTAGAACGATTGGTGCAATTATTGATATGAAGGAAGGAAATATTAGATTCCAATTTCCGTAAAGGAAAGGCATGGAACAATTTTCTAGAAAGAAGATAAAATTACCTTATGAATCTATTATGAGAGCTACTTATGGATTGCATACCAAAGATGATAAAACCTAGATCTATCCTTGCCTTTATGCCTAGCTAGGGGCGTTAAACGATAGCGCTTGTTGGTAGGCAACCCAATTTTATTTTAGGTTTTTGCTTTTTGGTTCTGTTTAGGAATAAATAATCCATCTAGATTCTGTTTAGATGTGGTTTTGTGTTTTAATTAGTGCATGTGCCAAGTAGAACCTTTGGGAAGACTTGGGGAAAGTCTTCTTGATCTTCTTTGTAAAAAAAGCGAAACTTTAGCGCTCACGAGATTAGCTACAACTTTTTACTGGAGAGTGCTTTAGTTGATTCTTTTTGCAGATGATTAATAGATAAATTCCTAACGTCCAGCAATTTATTTTAGAATTTTTGGAGTTCCAGAAGTTTGCGTTTGATACAGATTTACTACAGACTGTTCTGTTTTTGACAGATTCTGTTTTTCGTGTGTTGTTTGCTTATTTTGATGAATCTATGGCTAGTAATGGAGCTTATGAACCATAGAAAAGTTGGAATACAGTAGTTTTAACACCAATATAAATAAATAATGAGTTCATTACATTACCTTGAAGTGGTGTTTTCTTTTCTTTCGCTAACGGAGCTCACGAGATTTTCTGTTAAGTTTTGTGTTGTGAAGTTTTCAAGTTTTGGGTAAAGATTTGATGGATTATGGAACAAGGAGTGGCAAGAGCCTGAGCTTGGGAATGCCCAAGGCACCCCAAGGTAAAATCCAAGGACACCAAAAAGCCTAAGCTTGGGGATGCCCCGGAAGACATCCCTCTTTTGTCTTAAATCCATCGGTAACTTTAGTTGGAGCTATATTTTTATTCACCACATGATATGTGTTTTGCTTGGAGCGTCTTGTATTATTTGAGTCTTTGTTTTTTTAGTTCACCACAATCATCCTTGATGTACACACCTTTTGAGAGATACACAGATTATACTGACTATTTTAGAATACTCTATGTGCTTCACTTATATCTTTTGAGCTAAACAATTTTGCTCTAGTGCTTCACTTATATCTTTTAGAAACGCAGTGGTGGTTATATTTTATAGAAATTATTGATCTCTCATGCTTCACTTATATTATTTTGAGAGTCCTTTAGAACAGCATGGTAATTTTCTTTGGTTATAAAATTAGTCCTAATATGATAGGCATCCAAGATAAAAACTATAAAGTGCATTGAATACTCAGAGAAGTTTGATACTTGATAATTGTTTTGAAATATGAAGATGGTTATATTAGAGTCATGCTAGTTGAATAGTTGTGAATTTGAGAAACACTTGTTCTAAACTTTGTGATTCCCGTAGCATGAACGTATGGTGAACCGTTATGTGATGAAGTCGGAGCATGATTTATTTATCGATTGTCTTACTTATGATTGGCGGTCGGGGACGAGCGATGGTCTTTTCCTACCAATCTAACCACTAGGAGAATGCGAGTAGTACTTCGTTTCTATATCTAATAGATTTTTTGCAATAAGTATGTGAGTTCTTTATGACTAATGTTGTGTCCATGGATTATACGCACTCTCACCCTTCCACCATTGCTAGCCTCTCTAATACCGTGCACCTTTTCGCGGTATCATATACCCACCATATACCTTCCTCAAAACAGCCACCATACCTACCTATTATGGCATTTCCATAGCCATTCCGAGATATATTGCCATGCAACTTACATTGCTCCATTTATTATGACACACTTCATCATTGTCATATTGCTTTGCATGATCATGTAGTTGACATAGTATTTGTGGCAAAGCCACCTTCATAATTCTTTCATGCATGTCACTCTTGATTCAATGCATATCCCGGTACACCACCGGAGGCATTCACATAGAGTCATATTTTGTTCTAAGTATCGAGTTGTAATTCTTGAGTTGTAAGTATATAAAAGTGTGATGATCATTATTAGAGCATAGTTCCATGTGAGGAAAGGATGATGGAGACTATAATTCCCCCATAAGTCGGGATGAGACTCCGGACGAAGAAAAAAAAGAAAAGAGGCCAAAAAAAAAAAGAAGGCCCACATAAAAAAATGAGAGAAAAATAGAGAAGGGACAATGTTACTATCCTTTTTTCACACTTTTGCTTCAAAGTAGCACCATGATCTTCATGATAGAGAGTCTCCTATGTTGTCACTTTCATATACTAGTGGGAATTTTACATTATAGAACTTGGCTTGTATATTCCAATGATGGGCTTCCTCAAAATGCCCTAGGTCTTCGTGAGCAAGCGAGTTGGATGCACACCTACTTAGTTTCTTTTGTTGAGCTTTCATACACTTATAGCTCTAGTGCATCTGTTGTATGGCAATCCCTACTCACTCACATTGATATCTATTGATGGGCATCTTCCTAGCCCATTAATACGCCTAGTCGATGTGAGACTATCTTCTCCTTTTTTGTCTTCTCCACAACCACCATTCTATTCCACCTATAGTGCTATGTCCATGGCTCACGCTCATATATTGCGTGAAGATTTAAAAGTTTGAGAACATCAAAAGTATGAAACAATTGCTTGGCTTGTCATCGGGTTGTGCATGATTTAAATACTTTGTGTGGTGAAGATAGAGCATAGCCAGACTATATTATTTTGTAGGGATAACTTTCTTTGGCCATGTTATTTTGAGAAGACATGATTGCTTTGTTAATATGCTTGAAGTATTATTATTTTCATGTTAATATTAAACTTTTATCCAGAATCTTTCGGATCTGAACATTCATGCCACAATAAAGAGAAATACATTGAAGAATATGCTAAGTAGCATTCCACATCAAAAATTCTGTTTTTATCATTTACCTACTCAAGGACGAGCAGGATTTAAGCGGGGATGCTTTATACGTCTCCAACGTATCTATAATTTTTGATTGCTCCATGCTATTATATATTCTATTTTGGATGTTTAATGGGCTTATTTATACACTTTTATATTATTTTTGGGACTAACCTATTAACCCAAGTCCTAGTGCAAAATGTTGTTTCTTGCCTATTTCAGTGTTTCGTAGAAAAGGAATATCAAACGGAGTCCAAACGGAATGAAACCTTCGGGAGAGTTATTTTTGGAACAAACGTGATCCAAAGGACTTGGAGTGGACGTCAAGAAATCACCGAGGAGGCCATGAGGCAGGGGGCGCGTCTACCCCCCTGGGCGCGCCCTCCACCCTCGTGGGCCCCTCGTTGCTCCACCTACCTACTTATTCCTCATATATATACCTACGTACCTCGAAACCATTGAGGAGCACCATGAAAACCTAATTCCACCGCCGCAACCTTCTATACCCATGAGACCCCATCTTGGGGCCTTTTTCCGGCACTCTGCCGGAGGGGGCATCGAGCATGGAGGGCTTCTACATCAACACCATAGCCTCTCCGATGATGTGTGAGTAGTTTACCACATACCTTAGGGTCCATAGTTATTAGCTAGATGGCTTCTTCTCTCTCTTTGGATCTCAATACAAAGTTCTCCTCGATCTTCTTGGAGATCTATCTGATGTAACTCTTTCTGCGGTGTGTTTGTCGAGATCCGATGAATTGTGGGTTTATGATCAAGATTATCTATGAACAATATTTGAATCTTCTCTGAATTCTTTTATGTATGATTGGTTATCTTTGCAAGTCTCTTGAATTATCAGTTTGGTTTGGCCTACTAGATTGATCTTTCTTGCAATAGGAGAAGTGCTTAGCTTTGGGTTCAATCATGCGGTGCTCGATCCCAAAGTGATGAGGGGAAACGACACATATTGTATTGTTGCCATCGAGGATAAAAAGATGGGGTTTATATCATATTGCATGAGTTTATCCCTCTACATCATGTCATCTTACCTAATGTGTTACTTTGTTCTTATGAACTTAATACTCTAGATGCATGCTGGATAGCGGTGATGTGTGGAGTAATAGTAGTAGATGCAGGCAGGAGTCGATCTACTTGTAGCGGACGTGATGCCTATATACATGATCATGCCTAGATATTCTCATAATTATGCACTTTTCTATCAATTGCTCGACAGTAATTTGTTCACCCACCATAATACTTATGCTATCTTGAGAGAAGCCACTAGTGAAACCTATGGCCCCCGGGTCTATTTTCCATAATATTAATCTCCCGTCAACTAGCTATTTCTGTCGTCGTTTATTTTGCATTATTTACTTTTAATCTTTATCATAAAAATACCAAAAATATTATCTTATCATCTCTACCAGATCTCACTTTTGCAAGTGGCCGTGAAGGGATTGACAACCCCTTTATTGCGTTGGTTGCAAGGTTCTTATTTGTTTGTGTAGGTACGAGGGACTTGCGTGTGGCCTCCTCTTGGATTGATACCTTGGTTCTCAAAACCGAGGGAAATACTTACGCTACTTTGCTACATCACCCTTTCCTCTTCAAGGGAAAACCAACGCGGTGCTCAAGAGGTAGCAGACAACTTTTAGGAACCCATATCTTCTTCATGGGCGGCCCATTCCTGCAGTTAGTACCAATAAACCTGGCAAACACGTCACCGTTCTGATTCTTAAACAGTTTATAGTTTGAGTCAAATAACTCATCGATGATAATAGGATTAGCACAAGTGAACCCAGATAAGGTGGATGGATCCACAGAAGGACCGTTGCAGCAACCCATGTGGTTTTTGAAGGAAATATGCCCTAGAGGCAATAATAAAGTTATTATTCATTTCCTTATATCATGATAAATGTTTATTATTCATGCTAGAATTGTATTAACCGGAAACATAATACATGTGTGAATACATAGACAAACAGGGTGTCACTAGTATGCCTCTACTTGACTAGCTTGTTGATCAAATATGGTTATGTTTCCTAGCCATAGACATGAGTTGTCATTTGATTAACAGGATCACATCATTAGGAGAATGATATGATTGACATGACCCATTCCGTTAGCTTAGCACCCGATCGTTTAGTATGTTGCTATTGCTTTCTTCATGACTATACATGTTCCTATGACTATGAGATTATGCAACTCCCGTTTGCCGGAGGAACACTTTGTGTGCTACCAGACGGCACAACGTAACTGGGTGATTATAAAGGAGCTGTACAGGTGTCTCCAAAGGTACATGTTGGGTTGGCGCATATTTCGAGATAAGGATTTGTCACTCCGATTGTCGGAGAGGTATCTCTGGGCCCTCTCGGTAATGCACATCACTTAAGCCTTGCAAGCATTGCAAGTAATGAGTTAGTTGCGGGATGATGTATTACGGAACGAGTAAAGAGACTTGCAGTAGCGAGATTGAACTAGGTATTGAGATACCGACGATCGAATCTCGGGCAAGTAACATGCCGATGACAAAGGGAACAACGTATGTTGTTATGCGGTCCGACCGATAAAGATCTTCGTAGAATATGTGGGAGCCAATATGAGCATCCGTGTTCCGCTATTGGTTATTGACTGGAGACGTGTCTCGGTCATGTCTACATAGTTCTCGAACCGTAGGGTCCGCACGCTAACGTTTCGATGGCGGTTATATTATGAGTTTATATGTTTTGATGTACGAAGGTTGTTCGAGTCCAGATGTGATCACAGACATGACGAGGAGTCTCGAAATGGTCGAGACATGAAGATTGATATATTGGAAGCCTATGTTTGGATATCGAAAGTGTTAGGGTGAAATCGGGATTTTCTAGAGATGCAAGGAGGTTACCGAACCCCGGTAACTTAATGGGCCTTAGTGGGCCTAGGTGGAAGAGAGGAGAGGAGGAAAGGGCTGGCCGCGCACCCCTCCCTCCTAGTCCGAATAGGACAAGGAGAGGGGGGCGGCGCCCCCCTTCCTTCCTTCTCTTCCACTCCTTCCCCCTCCCAAGTCCTAATCCAACTAGGAAAGGGGGGGAGTCCTACTCCCAGTGGGAGTAGGACTCCTCCGGTGTGCCTCCTCCTATGGCCGGCCGCACCCCCCCTTGCTCCTTTATATACGGGGGCAGGGGGCACCCTAGAGACACAACAATTGATCTGTTTGATCTTTTAGCCGTGTGCGGTGCCCCTCCACCATAGTCCACCTCGATAATATCAGAAGCGGTGCTTAGGCGAAGCCGTGCGTCGATAGAACATCAACATCGTCACCACGTCGTCTTGTCGAAACTCTCCCTCAACACTCGGCTGGATCGGAGTTCGAGGGACGTCATCGGGCTGAACGTGTCTTTGAACTCGGAGGTGCCGCGCGTTGATTACTTGATCGGTCGGATCGTGAAGACGTCTGACTACATCAACGCGTTGTGTTAATGCTTCCGCTTTCGGTCTACGAGGGTACGTGGACAACACTCTCCCCTCTCGTTGCTATGCATCACCATGATCTTGCGTGTGCGTAGGATTTTTTTTGAAATTACTACGTTCCCCAACAGTTTTGGGGTACTGCTCAGGCTTCCAGTAAGAACCATCAGCATTCATTTTCCTCTCGAAACCAACACCCTCTTTCCTAGGGTTTCGCTCATAATCTGTTTCTTGAGGACATCACACAGTGTCTGATGCCCTTTGAGGCTTTTGTACATGCTTGTTTCAAGCAATGTCTTCAACCTGGCATTCTCATCAGCAATAGTAGTGGCATCCTCAGAAGAGGGGTTAGTTACCACATCAGCAATTGAAGATATTGCAACATCAGAGGCAGTAGAACATTCAGCAATAGAGGCATTTTAAGCAAGGTGGTGCAAAATCTTCCTGAGCGGAACTGATATGTTGAGCGAGTAGTGAATCATTGAAGATCTTCATGAGACGCTCCCAGTTTCTCTAGATCTTGCTTCCTTTGAAGATAATCATAGGAAAGCTTCTCATGAATAGCTGAGAGGGTTTCATGGTGACTTTCAAGTTCCTCGTACTTAACACAAAGATTTTTTATGTCCTCGATTAAGGACTAAGTTCGATTAATTTCCTCGTCCAACAGGTCATCGCTTTTGTCTAGCAATTTTTGAATCTTTCCCATGGTTGTTTGTTGTTCAGTTGCAATTTTAGCAAGTGTCTTATAGCTGGGCTTGGATTCACATTCAGAGTCATCTTCATTGGAGGTCTGAAAATAAGCATCGCGTGAGTTTACCTTGGCACCTCGTGCCATGAAGCAGTAGGTTGGAGCAGAGTCGTCCTCATCATCGGCTTCAGCGTCGGCGGTGTGACCAATGCCTTCAGTGTTGAAGATGGACTTGGCGACTAACGCTGAATCTAGAGCCAAGCTTGCCACGCCTGAGTCAGACTCCTCCTTAGACTCCACCTCCGCCTCTTCAGAAGCAGACTCCTCCTCTGAATCCATCTCCTTGCTAATGAATGCACGTGCCTTGCCAGATGAGCTCTTCTTGTAGGATGAAGACTTTTAAGAAGACATTGAGGATTTCTTCTTCTTCTTCTTGTCGTCAGAATCATATTCCTTGCTCTTCTTATTTTTCTTGGCTTCCTTGTCCCATTGAGGACATTCAGATATATAGTGGCCTGGCTTCTTGCATTTGTGTCATGTTCTCTTCTTGTAGTCACGAGAGAGCCTCATCATTCTTGGAACTGAATCTTGTAGACTTTCCGAAGCGATTCTTCTTGGAGAACTTCTGGAACTTTCTCACAAGCATTGCTAGTTCTTTGCCAATGTCTTCAGGATCATCGGAACTGCAGTCAGATTCTTCTTCAGATGAGGAAATAACTTTTGCCTTCAAAGCACAGGATAGGCCATAGTTGGGGCCATAGATATCTCTCTTCTCGGATAGCTGGAACTCATGTGTGTTGAGCCTCTCAAGTATGTTAGATGGGTCAAGATCCTTGAAGTCAGGACGTTCTTGGATCATCAAGGCTAGAGTGTCAAATGAGATGTCAAGCGATTTCAGTAGCTTCTTCACAACTTCATGCTTGGTGATCTCAGTTGCGCCAAGAGCACGCAGCTCATTGGTGGTATCAGTAAGATGGTCAAATGTGTGCTGGACGTTCTCATTGTCAAGCCTTTTGAAGCGGTTGAAGGGATTGTGAAGTACATCAATCCTTGAGTCTCTCTGAGTTGAGACGCCTTCGTTGACCTTGGACAGCCAGTCCCAAACTAGCTTCGCTAACTCCAGTACACTCACACGGCCATACCGCCCTTTGGTCAGATGACCACAGATGATGTTCTTGGCGGTTGAGTCCAATTGCGCGAATCTCTTCACATCAGCCGCGGTGACACCTTCACCGACCTTGGGGACTCCAGTCTTGACAACATACCAGAGGTCGTTGTCAATGGCTTCAAGATGCATGCACATCTTATTCTTCCAGTAGGGGTAATCAGTGCCATCGAAGACAGGGCACGCAGCGAAGACCTTGATTATCCCTGCAATCAACATAGCTAAAACTCCAGGTGGTTAAACCGAATCACGCAGAACAAGGGAGCACCTAGCTTTGATACCAATTATACCGAGGACAAGTATTTCTCAGAGGGGAGCATTGTCAGCTACCTGAAGATTAGTTGCAGCACTGTCCGTGAGATTCAGTTATCGGCTTCAGTATCGGCATACCGATTCGACCCAGTCAAGGCGATCCAACGGTGAACGACGACGAGCTCGCGTTGGAGGGTCACGATGGATTGATGCCCTGTTTTACAGTTTGCTATTGTTTTCTTCAGATAGCGCCAGTCAAGGCATAACTCTAAAAGTGCTGCTCACTTTCTTCTTTCCAGCTAGCGAGTGACCGACCATATAAGCGCCTACGTGCGTGAGGTCGTGCATCAATCATTTTATCCCCAACTATTGTAAACCTATTTTCCTAGCGAAAGTAGAAATCCTCCATTAATAGAAGGGGTCTCCGCTATCGGGAGTTCATCTTTGTTCAAGATTTGAGTTCATAGTTGAAAGAGCTAGTTATCGACTAGAGGGGGGGGGGTGAATAGGCGACTTTTATGAAAGTCTTCAAGAGATGCAAGATCTTTGAAGATGCATAACTAAACAACACCTATATGATATACAAATGGAAGATATTCTACACTAGACAGGCCATAGTCAAGTAAACATTACAATGAAAGCACGAAGACACATAGCTGCTAGGTAGAACATATCAGAATAGGAGGACAGTATGAAGACAAATACAAGAAAGTCTTCACACTATGGAGTCAAACAGATCAGGCATGCAAGCAATGACTTCACGAAGACAAACTAAAATGTAAAGGAGATAGGGGATATAACCAGTTGTTTGGTGAAGACAAGAATTTGGTAGACCAGTTCCAGTTGCTGTGACAATTGTACGTCTGGTTAGGGAGGCTGAGATTGAACTCAGAAGACCACGTCTTCACCTTATTCCCCTTGAGCTAAGGACACTCAGTCCTCTCCGAATCACTCTGGTAAGTCTTCAAGTTAGACTTTCAAACCTTCACAGACTCCGTTCACCGGCGATCCACAATGACTCTTGAATCCTCAGAACGTGACGCATAACCGGTTGGAGGATACACACTTCTCAAGTGTGATAAGTCTTCAGATCACGCAGACAGAAAGACTTCAGTGATGCCTAACGCTCTTTGGCTCTATGTGTTTTGGGCTTTGTCGTCGCAAGGGTTCTCTCTCTCAAAGGCTTCGAAGGTGGGTTGCTCTCAAACGACAAAAGCCGTGCACTTACTCTAAGAAGCCACCAATTTATGGTGGAGGGGGTGGGCTATTTATAGCCAGCAGACAACCCGACATGATATGTCCGAAATGACCCTGGGTCACTAAGGAACCGACACGTGTCCAACGGTCGGATTTCAAACACACGTGGCAGCTTGACTTGGGCTACAAGCAAAGCTGACTCATCCGACTCTAGATGAGATTTGCTCTCATTGTCTTCGCTCGAAGACATAGGATTTTGGGTTGAGCATCACTTCAGTTTTCTGACTTTGTTCACTTGGACCCCACTTAACAGTTCGGTGGTTCCTATGACTCAAGGAAGAAGAAAATAAAACTACGAAAGAAACTATGTGTTCGCACTCCATAGTCTTCAAGTGAATGTCTTCACACGTCATTGTCCTCGACGTGAATGTCTTCACGAACCATCGTTGTCTTCAATGTCTTCATACATTTTTAGGGGTCATCTCTGGTAGGTAAATCGAATCAATGAGGGACTTCTACCTGTGTTATCCTGCAATTCTCACAAATACATTAGTCCCTCAACCACGTTTGTCGTCAATACTCCAAAACCAACTAAGGGTGGCACTAGATGCACTTACAACTGTAGCTTAGGCCCCGTTCGGAACTCGTCTGGCTTCTCCAAATCCTCTATTCCAGCTTCTCATACTCACTGCCAACTTCTCTCGCGGAGCTAGGTGCGTTCGGCTGCGAAAAATGCTTTTCAGATCTGTGGAAGTGAAGATGGGCTGCATGTGGTGGGCTTAAGGCCCGTTTCTTTGAAAAGGGCAGCAGCCCATGGCGTGGTTTGGCTGGGAGAACGTGGGGCGAGGCATCGTTCGACTTGTCTTTCTAATCGAGCGAACCGTTATTCACTTGGCGGTGGCAATCACGAGGTAATTTTGTCAAACTTCTACTTATTTGCTTCGGGGCTGCACTTACGGTGCTCCGCGATTTTACACTGGAGAGGGCTCGTCTCCGCGGAGCTGGATTCCTGGAGCTGCAGCGTTCGGGTTGGCTCCTCACGCGGAGGAGAAGCACGGAGACGGAGAGGATCAGAACGGGGCCTTAGTTCTGTCAATCCATGTCGGCATTTGACAGGGAGGTTGTTAACCTCTGACCGTTTGTGGCACCAGGTCCAAATTGAAAAAGCTAGCTATCCGTAGAAGATATTTTTATGAAGAGTATTAATTTCAGTTAATTAAAAAAGCTAGCTATCCGTAGAAGATTTTTTTATGAAGAGTATTAATTTTAGTTATTTCATTAATCAACGAATAATAAGGTCAGCTAACGTTCCACACATTTACATGCTTGCATTCAGTGACTAAAATTGCCTGCAAGGAGATCTCAGCCTAGCCTGTGTCCCTCGCAAAAGGAAATCCATATAAAACAGTCGAATAACCGCGCCATTCGAACTCGACTGTGTAAATTTCGAGGAAATAAATATAAATTTCATTTTTGTGCAAATAAACAACTCTGCTGAACGACCACACGATTTTCCTTTCCTCGTCAACCTCACCACGGCAACGAGCCCGACCAGCCCTCCGCCCCCGCGACCGCGTCCCTCTCCAAGCGCTGCCGTGAGCCCGCCTTCGCAGTCACGGGGAACGCGACGAGCTCCCGCGGCGGCGGCGGCCTCCGCGAGAAGGCGAGGGCCGTCGCCCGCCTCGCCGGATCCGGCTCCCGCCATACGCATGCCGATGCTCAGTACTCCGGGGGTCCGGTCCCCGGGGTCGCGTTTGACCCCTTCGACATCGAGGCCGACCCTCCACCGTTGGCGTTGACGCACGAGCAGATCAAGCTATGCAAGGATGCGCTCGCGCATTTCGAGCGGAGGAGCAAGCAGCTGGATGCCTTGTCCGACGAGTTCCAACGGCTTCAGGTTTGATTGTGTTTTCCCCCAGTTACCAATCCGTCTGCGTAATGATTCTGAAATGTCTGCCAAATATTGCGCACTCTTTGTCGGTAAAATACGGCAATTTAGCATCTACAGGGTGTTGCCGTGGTTTACTGGCTGGGTTACTGCTTTGGGTAGTGATCGCCCTTGTTATGCCGGGATTTTGGTCTTTTTCATAAGTTGACATGGCCTTTTCGTGCCAGTAAGTGTAATTATGCAGTTAAATAACCCAATAATTATTCCTTTTCCAGTAACAGAGGTATATGTCTTACAAAATTCTAGAATTGTAACCAAAGCAATGGATGCACAACTGAAAATATCTTGGGCTCTGAATATGCCTTTCCTTACATGGTTTATGTATTAGTTTCCCTATGAAGCGCTGATCCCAGATTGTTTTTATGTGAACCATTGTGGATCTTATGCCATATATGTTGAAATGTGGTTTCCCACTTTGTGGCATTTGTGGCCATGCAAGGAAAATGTTTATGTTGATTCATCAGTACCAGTTGCTCCTGTCAGAACTTACTTGGTTAACATCACCGTGATACAAGATTTTGAGTGGGATAAGGATGGATTAACTTGAGAAGCTGTAGATCCTTACTCCTATCAGGATTGAATTTGATTTGTAGAAGTTAAATTCCCTAGGGTTCTATTCCCATCTCTAAATTTTATACTTAATCTTACTCTGTTCATATCACTGGCTCACTACATGGAAGTAGATCTGTTTAGACAAACTTTATTATTCTACCAATGCCCTATTTCTCCAATATAGTTGTAGCATGTTACTTGGCTTTATATACACATTTTTCTTGCATGGCAGTTCATTTCTATCTAATTGATGTTTGGCTTGTTTTCAAGCAGATATCCAGTCAAATGTTTACATCTTGTATTCTTGCATTCATGGTTTGATTTTTTATGGGCAGTACACGATATTCAATTACTGTAGCTACCATGAAAATAACACATTTATAGTATATATTTTTCATATCTGCTGGCTTAATGCTTCAGGGCATGAGAACAATGCATCCGGAGATGATGAAGATGTCCACTGTAGCTCGTGATGCTGCCAATAGGGAGAAAAACCGCTATATTGATGTCTTACCATGTGAGATTTTCCTCTCTGTATTTGTACATGGATTTATGGTGATCATTGGGGGTGCAAACCAAGTAAGACCTCCTAGTAGCATTATGGATTTGACAGCATTTGAGATTTGACTCCTTGTCTCTAGTTGACGATACCAGGGTACGGCTAAAATCATCAGCAACCAGTCAAATTTCAGGCAATGATTACATCAATGCAAGCTTTGTAAAGGTCAAGTTTGTATCGTATGCATGTTCCTTTTGGCTTTCTAATTGTTGTTTGAGATAATTGGTAGGAGCTTACGATGGGGTGTAAAACTTGCAGGCTACTGAGGACAACAGTGTTGCAAGATTTATTTCCACCCAAGGACCACTAGTCAGGACATTTGAGGATTTTTGGGAAATGGTTTGTGAAAATCAGTGTCCTGTGATTGTTATGCTCACACAGTTCGACAGTGTTAAGGTGATTGCTTACATTAACAATCTGTTTAACATCTTTGAATTGATCTGATGTGCAAATGAAACCCAGTCATGCTGGTATAATTGCATGTGCAATCTGGCTTACTTATATGACCCAGGGAGGCATGACAATATAATAAGTCAAACCGAAGCATTACAAGTAACGACATTACATCATTAGCAAACTATGCCATTGTGCCATATGAGAACTTAAGCATGAAGCATCCCCACAAGATGCGGAAGCTGGAAAATTATGTGATGAAACACATAATGCAAATTTACAGTTCTTACAGGAGAAACCAATAGATGCTATGCTAAAACACTATTTTTTTTAAGAATGTAGGGTTCAAATATGGGAGGATTCAAATATTCATGAATGCACTAAAAAATGTGAGCATAATCCTTGCAAGTTGCAACTAAAAATGGAAAACCAGCTGGCTTGTAAATTGCCAATAGACCCTCTTGACTGAAACATCTTTAGGGGATTTTTGAAGCTCCTGCAGTCCTCTTCATTTATATTTTTATTGTGCCTGATGGATGTCATATTTTGCGGCATCGATCATAGTAGCTTTTGCTTAGTGACTGCATTTTGAAAACAGTAGGAAATGATGACATTCTTCCAACTATATCAATTGGCTTTCTCTGTGCTATAGATTAACTTTGAAGCAGCAGTATTTCCTCTGAAATTATATTTGAAATAATTGCAGTGTGATGAGTATCTTCCATTGCAAAATGGTCAAGGGACGTATGGAAAGTATAATGTTAAGATTAGGAAGGACACAAGAGATAAGCATCAATTATGTCTGCGTGCTGTGGAGGTGCAGTGCAATGAGGTAAAAATTTAAAACATTTAAGGGCATCCATGTATGCTTTGTTTCATTATTTCTCTGAAGGATTGTTTCTCTTTCGCATCGCAATAAAACTTAGATGATGTATAATTTTCTTATTCATAGGTTTCAGTTCCCCTTTTTAGGTTTCTCCTGTAGGTTTAGTTCTTATGACAGGGCACAAAATTTACTTAGAAACTTGATGTGCCTTTTATTATTCTTTCAGATAATGATCACTTTATTGTGTTTTATCAGACATCGTAGATGACATGTGCCATGATATCTTATTACTGATGAATTCGCCTTCCTGTTGTGCTGTGAGGATCTAAATGATTAAACTTAGCTGGTACTAGTATATATCTCTATCGATACAGACCTCAGTTAGGTCAGTTGTCACAAAAAGTAATGCTATCATCATGAGAATGAAACAAGGCAACCATTTAACTTTTATGTGTTATGATTTTTATATAAACTTGTGATTGATTTCTTTTCACAATATTGCTTGTGTATTCCTTATATACTACTGCCTTTGAATGTATACCAGACCATGGTAAATACAAGGCATATGATGTGGCAAAATTATATATATATTATTGTAGGAAAGTGATGTACATATGTCTACAATGTGATGTACATCTTTAATGTCTCTGGTGGATATGTCTGTAAAAGTACTATATATATACTAATATACTAAATGTTCCTAAGCAGCATCAAGTGTAAACCATGGTGTGGTAACTTTTACATTATCTATTTATCATTTATGGTGTGGTAACTGTTACATCATCTATTTATCATTTATGACATATAGGTGTATGGATAATATACCCCCCCCCCCTCCCCTGGGGGGCACTGCCTGTGGGCTATACCACCATCTCATTCACTGTCGGTTCAAACTTAGAGATTCACACATGCTGCATTCTCGCTCGTGGTCATAGTTTAATCAACCAGATGTTAAGGCATCATTTAGTGTCCAGTTGTCTCTGACATTAGTCATTAATGAAAACACTGTATATACTGTTGTCAGAATGGTTACACGTTTTCAAACAGCAATATAAAAAAATCACCAGCACTTGACCAATAAAGATTATACAAGCAAAGCTGACACAAGGACATACCACTATACCAGCAACCCAGGAAGAACTGATAAAAGCATCACGAGCAAATCTGACACGAGGACGCACCAGCAATACAGGAATAATTGATAAAAGCATCAACTCTATTATTTTTTATAAACCCAAGCCAAGCACTTATTTTCTCTAAAACTAACAGAACACACGTTTATGCAGTACCCATTCTGGGAAAGCTGCATGTTTACAGGTGATCAGTGATCAAGCGGCGTCATTAAACGCTTACCTGGCATTACGGTGGCACAGCTGATGTTTCCTGCCTACTAACCAGCCACCAATAACCTAACCTGACCATTTGACTGTCTGTGTTCTCTGTTTTTGTGTTGATTAGCAACAATAATGGTGCACTTCTGAGTCTGACAACCTGATGCGGTCTGGTAGTATAGTTGTAGAACAGATCTCGAGGCAGAAATTGTATGGTTATCCATGGGGTGGTATAGGCAGCCACCAGGGGCAAATAATCTGGACTCATTTAGCATGTTTTGAAACTTTATCATTCCTCCATATGTTTGTTCTTAATTCTTATCGGGGTTTCTTACCCTTTAGGCCTTGTTCGGTTAATCCTCTCCCCAAGGCGATTGGAGGGGATTTTGTATTGTAGGGAATTTAATCCCCCTCAATCCCTGCCAACCCCCATAAAATCCACCTCAACCGAACAAAGCCTTAAGGCTTTGTTTGGTTACTAGGGATCTAATCCCCTAGTGGAATCATCACTTGTCACCCAATCCCCTCAATCCCTGTCTAACACAATCCCCATCCCTACTATCCCATTTGGTTGACCCAGATTCAATCCACTACAGACTACAAATTGTCCCTCCCAGTTTTTTTTTTGCGCCTCCGTGGATTCGTTCCACGAGGTGGACGCGATTCTTCTGTCCCCTGTGGAATTAACCAAACAATGTAAGTATAATCCGCGTGTAACAGTTCCCCTCCAGGACGGCCCACGTGGATTAGAGTGTGATCCCTGGCATTCGACGTGGTTTAGACTGTAACCAAACAAGGCCTAAGGTTGTTTTGATGAGTTGTTCTTTAACAATATATAGCACATAAGCATGTTCAGTTCATATTTATTATTCTATTTTGGCATAGTGAATCAGTGATCATGTCATCATGACGTGCCACTTCATAATTTCCTGTATAGTCTGTACATCAACTTTTACTGTTTTTTTAAACTTTGTTTTATTGTTTGAATGTAGTTATAGAAAAAGCATGTGGTGACATTCTAGATCATTATGTCATGCTGCACCATTTAACTGATTTCGTTGTTTGACTTGGAGATATACGCTCAAGCTTCTGTTAAGTTTTTTTATAGGATGGCGCTGTAGTGGTCTTCATTTCTGCCGTGTTCAGATTTTTTTTTTCGAGAAAACGCAAAAAGCCTTTGCGTTTCATTTCATTGAAAAGATGGAAGGCCTCCTAGGAGGTGTGTCGTTACAAGTTTTTGTGATTGGTCAGTGTACATCCCAGGTTGTGGGCAGGACAACCCGAAGCCCCTGGGCGCCTGCCTTTGCCCAACATCGGGCCTCCTCTTTGATCCTATCCACTAGTGTTGCGATGGATGGTGTAGCCTTGTCGAAGACGCATGCATTCCGGTGCTTCCATATCATCCATGGGACGAGCAAAGTGATAGACTTGAGGGCTTTGCGCTGCGCCGGTGGTGTTCCCTCTCTTGCGCGCCGCCACCACTCCATGACGCTGGGCTCTTGATCAGGCGGCTGGGCCGGTAATTGGAGCCAGTTGAGAATGGTGTGCCATGTCTGGCGTGCAAAAGGGCAGGCCAGGAGCAGGTGCTGTAGCGTTTCGACTGCCTGGTCGCAATGGAGACACCTGGGGTGATGATCCAGCCCCCGCCTGGCGAGTCTTTCGGCTGTCCAGCAGCGATCTTGGGCTGCCAACCAGTGAAAGAACTTCACCCTTGGTGGTGCCCAGGTTTTCCATACCAGCTGCCATGAGGGGCATCGTGTAGAACCCTGGAAACTTGTTGCATATCATGATTGCGCCGAGTAGCGGCCGTTACGCCCACCTCCAGAGTAAGCGGTCCGGCTCGTTAGAAAGGGTGGTGTGGCTCACAGCATGCCAGAGGAGCAGGTATTGGCCTATCTCATGCAGCCCCGGTGTCCCCTGGATATCGCGCGCCCAGGTGTTGTTGGCTAGCCCATCGGCAACCGTCCGTGCTTTTCGTCGCTGCTTGGGGATGCATTGGTGGAGTAATGGGGCGATGTCAAGGACAGACTGCCCGTTGATCCAGCGATCCTCCCAGAACAGTGCCGTCAAACCATTGCCGATGCTCATGGTGGTTGATGTAGAGAACATTGCTCGCTCCTCATTAGTGAATTGCATGTCGAGCCCTTGCCAGGCGCGGTCAGGGTCCACGCGGGCAAGCCACATCCATCGTATGCGCAGTGCCAACCCAGCGCGTTCAAGGTCGCGGACCCCGAGGCCGCCGTACTCGATGGGTCTGCATACATGGCGCCAATTGACGTGGCAGTGTCCGCCATTGGCAATGGCGCGGCCGGCCCACAGGAAACCTCTCAGGATCTTCTCCAGCTGCTTCAATGTTTTCTTAGGCGGGGTAAACGCGAGCAGCTGGTGCACGGGAATCGCGCACAGAACGGACTTGACCAGGGCGAGCCGCCCAGCCTTGTTCATGAGCCACGCTTTCCAAGTCGGGAGTCTGGCAGCCACCGAGTCGACGAGGGCTGCAGCTGGGTGGCGAGTCGACGTGTCGTCGGCCGGAATGCCGAGGTAAGATATGGGGAGCCGCGCTCACGGGCATCCAAGCCGGGAGGTCGCCTCATCGGCCGTCGGGTCGCCATGCGGTGGTGGCGAGCTCTTGGCGTAGTTCACCGACAGCCCGCCGCCTTGCCGAATAAGGTTAGGATTCCTTTGATGGCGGCAACATCCTCCGGTGTGGCGTGGCGTAATAGCATCACATCATCCGCATAGAGAGATCGGCTGGGATGGGCGCTGGGATGTAGCTGCCGCGGGATGCCGGCTTCCATAGCCCGGCGCATCAGCTCGCTAAGCGTGTCCACCATGAGCACGAAGAGCTGGGGGACACGGGTCGCTTTTGTCTCGAGCCGCCGCGATGCCATATGGGAGGGCACAGCTCTCCGGCCAGGACGCGAGTGCTCGCTGTCGAAAGTAGGATTGCGAGCCACTCCATGAATCTGTCTCCGAACCCGTATTGTCGCAGGACCTCAAATAGAAATGGCCATGATATGGTGTCGAAGGCGCGCGTTAAGTCGAGCTTCAGCATGATCCGGGGAGCCCCTAGCTGGTGTAGCATCCGTAGAGATTGCTTGACCAGGATGAAGTTGTCGTGGAGGCTCCGGCCCTGGATGAATGCGTTTTGGTTCCGACTGACTAGAACATCCAGCCTCGGGGCGAGGCGTAATGAGAGGACCTTGGCGAAGAGCTTGGCCACAAGATGTATCAAGCAAATCGGCCGGTAGTCGCTTAGCTGTTGGGCATCGGCTCGCTTGGGGAGCAGGGTCATCAGAGCTTGGTTCAGCTTGTGGAAGCCGCGGCCTCTCATCTCAAACAGCTGCTGGAACTCATCTCAAACAGCTGCTGGAATACATCCATGAAGTCGTGTCGGACAGTTGTCCAGCAGGCCCGCAAGAATTCGGCGGTGAACCCGTCAGGTCCCGGCGCCTTTGTCAAGGGGAGGCGTTGATCGCGTCCCGCACCTCCTCCACGGTGAATGGTGCATCCAAGCTGGAGAGGTCGCAAGGCTCGATGAGCTGGTCCAACTCCAACGTGAGCTCCCTGTCTGCAGCCGAGCCCAGTATCCTGTCAAAATGCTCAAAAGCAGCTCGCGCCATCGTGTCCTGGTCTGTGAGTATGTGCCCATCCACTGCGAGGCTGTATACTCGATTCTTCTGTCGGCGAAAAGAGCATTGCCGATGGAAGAAACCTGTATTGGCGTCGCCCTCCTTGATCGTGGCAATGCGCGCGCGCTGCCTGGCAATGGTGCGCTCCAGGGACGCAAGGCCAAGGTATGTGATCTTGAGGTGCTTCCTCAGCCAGTCTTCAGGCGGTGATAGAGCGCGGTCCTCCTGGGCCTTGTCGAACCGTGATATGAGCTCGCGGGAAATGGCCATTCGGTCCCGAATGCTGCCAGTAGACTTGGCACTCCAGCTGGTGAGTCTACGGGCTGTGGCCTGAAGGCGCAACATCAAGCGGTGAAAGGGGTCCGGGTCGTAAACCGAGCCCCAGGCCGCGGCCACCGTGTCCTGAAATCCATCTAGCCTGAGCCAGAAATCCTCAAAATGGAAGCGCCTGTACGCCGTGGGCATGGGTGCGCAGTCTAACAGCAGCGGGCAATGATCCGAGACGACGGACGCAAGGCAGCGGAGATGGCACTCGCCGTGTGCGTCTTCCCAGTCCGAGGTGCAGAGCACGCGATCTAGGTGCACCAGGGTAGGCGGGGACTGCTCGTTGGACCATGTAAAGCGGCGCCCGTTGAGGTAAATTTCTTTCAGGGCGAGATCATTGACAAGGCGGCGAAACCTGCCCATCATTCGCCTATTCAAGTTGCCATTGCTCTTGTCCTCGTCACGTAGGATGAGGTTGAAGTCTCGGCATAGCATCCATGGTCCGGGGCAAGCCGCACGGATGTCCCGGAGCTCTTGCAGGAACGCGATTTTGTCCGCGTCATCCTGGGGTCCGTACACGACCGAAAGCCACCAGGGTACGCCCGTGGCCGTGGTCACCGTGGCGGTGAGGGCGTTCGTGGTGAACAGAGGGTGCGTGATAGATACAACCCTGCTCTTCCAAGCCAGAAGAATGCCGCCTCGCGTGCCATTCGCCGGGGGGTATGTGTAATCATCAAATTCCGAGCCAAGGGTGTCGAGCACAACAGACGAGCAGAGCAATCCCATCTTTGTTTCCTGTAGGCATACAATGGAGGCAGCCGTGGTGTCCAACAGCGAGCGGGCGGCAAAGCGCCGAGCGCAGCCGTGTTCAGATTTAAGATCTTAAAAATTGCTTATTTGTTAGCACTTACCAGTATTTCTAGAAACATTTTATGGTTAAAGATCTTCTGATCGTTGTTTTTCATGATGTAGTCAGGGAAGGTTCATTCTGTACTCCATATAGAGTATCCTGATTGGCCCGACCATGGCGTACCAACAAGCACTGATGCTGTGCGACAAATTCAAAAACGGTTACATCACATTCCGAGAGAACATCCTATAGTTGCACATTGCAGGTTTGCTTCAGCTTAATGCTATGCTACCCTTTGCTCATTTTTTTATTCTTTAACATTATTTTGATCTCTTTCTTCAGTGCAGGAATTGGGAGAACTGGTGCTTACATCACCATCCATAGTTCAATTGAGAGAATTCTCCTTGGAGACACAAGCTCTTATGATCTTGTTGAAACTGTAAAAAAATTTAGGTCCCAGCGAACTGGAATGGTTCAAACTGAGGTGCATTCTGTTTCATTCTTACTCCTATCATCTTCATCTAAAAAGAATATACCCCAGTGCCAGCATAATTTAAGCATATCAGACGGCCTTGCTAACAGATGTTCTCTCATGTTACGAAATAGTTAATGAAATAGCAGAAATCTTTTTCGTTTGTTACAGTGCAAGTGATTATCTACAATTTCAAGGCAAAACAATGCCTGCTGTGTAATGCTAACTTGCCTTCATCGGCATCTTGCGCATAGAGTTGTTAGGTTAAGGTACAGTACAGGGTAAATTAGTTTTTCTTTTGTCGTTCCCTCATCCTTGAATTTGATCATGCGACACCTGCCATAGCAGGGAGTTTAGTGTTAGTTTTGTTCAAAGTGTACTTTCTTGGTGTAACTCTTTAACTGAACGAAGCTGGTTTAGTATCTTATTACTGGGCATGCATACCCTGAACAGCCTGGTAACATGTGTACAGAATAAGTTGCGGGTAGTAGTTCCAATACACAGTTCCGGTTGACCATTGCATCTAATACTGCTGAACGTGCTAATAGTATTTATGTTTATTGCATGAACAGTTTAGTGCTTTTTATGTGTATTTAGATGTTGTATTGGCATATATTTGCTTTTCAGCAACAATACATGTTCTGCTACCGTGCAATTGCGGATGAGCTGAAAGATCTGCTGAGTTCATCAGGCCATTGAGGTATTTCTAAGGTAGGCTGCAAGATGCGCATGTAGTGTCGCTGCAGATACATATACTTGTATATGCTGTATAGCTAAACTGTAATTATTGTTCTCACTGTATGCTGTTTCTTTGTAGGAAGAACTGGACTGCTTGTCGCCCTTCTATTTCCATAGTAAACCGAAGCATCTTGTTGCTTGTTGCGTTTGGTAGGGCACCAGTGCATTAAGACCACTATTTCAACCTGGTCTCCAATATTGTTAAGACAACTGCTTGTTGAAGAATCAGTAGAGTTTACAACATCTGGTGGACCCAATGTAAACAGCCCTCCGGGAATCATTCCTCGACCAAACAGTAGCGGAATCATGGGTCCCTTTCCCTTGTGGATGATTTATATTGTTTCCCAAGACACCACGAAGATGAATGCCAGGCGTATATAGTTAGATGAGACCAATGCATCGTTGATTGTATTGAAACTGAAAACTGGGCATCTGGGACGATTATTTGATTATTTATTGTGTCCCAGTGGGAGCCTTTCCCAGTATTGTTGAAAGTATCCACTACTGTTATGAAAGTCTTCTATCTACACCACTCCCTCTGTGAAGAAATATAAGAACGTTTAGAGTGACAATATCGTGCGGCAGTATGCTATGCATCTAAGGGAGCGTAATTGAACCGACCTTTGTAGGAACCCCGCAAAAAAAGGCAGATGATAGGCCACATACAATGCAATGTGATTGTGAAAAGGAACTGGTCTTTTCTTAATCACCGATGCTTAGTTGTAGTGAACGTCAGATTTTAGGCATGCCACCATGCATGTGAATATACTGAATTTAAATTTGAAATATGTTACTCCTATTTGAAAACTTTACGTTTGTGTTATAATATTTATATATATATTTGAATTATTGGTGCATTAATATTTAGCTTTGAATCACTTCCTTGATGATAGGGTTGAATGGTTGGCATCAGACGTGTCTGTGATCAATTTGTTTTAGGAGAGTGTCCGTGATTAAATGGGGTGTCCGCACTGTCACGAAGCCTGGTCTAAACCAGCTTAGCAACTACTCCCTCTGTCTCATAATGTAAGAGGATTTTTTCACACTAGAAGGAGTACAACATCTTCTGGTTTCGTAAATCTGTATTGCCCTGTGCCGATAAGGCCCTGTGAAGTCTGCTCGGGGGCGTGTGGCAGCCTAGCCACCCACAAGGCGCGCAATATGTGGTTCTCGGAGCCGGTTCGCTGCGCATCAACCAATCACCGGCCGCCCCTTCTCCACTTCCCGCAGGGACATATAACCCGCGCCTCATCTGCAAGCCTGTGGTGGACACAGGCAGTGCTCGCTCGCTCGATCGTCCTCTCCGGCTCCGCCCTGCAGCAGCCAGCCACCATGGCCTCCACCGCGCTCTCCACCGCCTCCAACCCTACCCAGGTAACCCATCCCTCTTTTCTTCCCGCCGCCGTCTGATCTCTTGTAATTGCTGAGAGCATTTGGCGCGCAGCTCTGCCGGACCCGCGCAAGCTCGCTGTGCAAGCCCGTCAAGGGCCTGGGCTTCGGCCGGGAGCGCATCCCGAGGAACATCACCTGCATGGCCGGCAGCATCTCCGCGGACCGCGTGCCGGACATGAGCAAGAGGGAGCTGATGAACCTGCTCCTGCTGGGCGCCATCTCGCTCCCCACCTTCGGCATGCTCGTCCCCTACGGCTCCTTCCTCGTCCCCGCCGGCTCCGGGAGCAACGCCGGAGGGGTCGCCGCCAAGGACAAGCTCGGCAACGACATCCTCGTCGAGGACTGGCTCAAGACGCACGGCCCCAACGACCGCACGCTCGCCCAGGGGCTCAAGGTATGTATGTTCAGAAGATTCAGACGGCCATGCATGGTCATTCTGAAGCCTTCAGAAGCTATATGCAAAGCAGAGATGAAGCTGATGGATCTGACCAGGCCCAGAGTAAGTTGCTGAGATGGTGTGGGTGTTGCAGGGTGATCCTACCTACCTTGTGGTGGAGTCCGACAAGACCCTCGCCACCTACGGGATCAACGCCGTGTGCACGCATCTTGGATGCGTCGTGCCGTGGAACGCCGCCGAGAACAAGTTCCTCTGCCCCTGCCATGGATCCCAGTACAACAACCAGGGCAAGGTCGTCCGTGGGCCTGCACCTCTGGTAAGATGCCCTCCTATCTCAACCGAACCTTTCTGAAGAATCCGTTGTTTGCTTACTGAACCGAACCAAGCTGACCTGATCGGCATTGCTCTTGTGAAACAGTCGCTGGCCCTTGTTCACGCCGACGTCGACGACGGCAAGGTCGTCTTCGTGCCGTGGGTGGAGACCGACTTCAGGACCGGCGACAACCCGTGGTGGAAATAAGCGACGCAAGCTCCGGCAGCAATGCTCACTTGTGTGATATGTTAAGCCTCCTGCCAGTCCTAAGAACGCTGCTATAAGACTACTCCTGCTATAAATGCACCTGTTTCTTGTATCCAGTTATATATGTATACAGTCTGTGGAAGAAGAGAAACCTTTTCATTGCATATAGCATCACATTTTGAGGACCGGAATCTGGTACTGCGATGCAGACTCTTTTTTCTATAGCTGATCAGACCTGAAACACACATCTCCTGAATCTAGACAACCTAGATAGCGATCTGAATAGTTAAAGAGCTAGGATGGCATATCTGCAGCATTTGTTTCGAAAGGGCAGTGCAGACTGCAGAGTCGATCTGTTCTCTGAAGTATATTTGGCATAGCTTCTCTGTTCAGAAACGACACTTTCCTCTTGAATCAAGTCGACAATGGAACTTTAATTCTTCTCCCTAGTTCTACCCGAAGAGAGAAGCCAACATGCTATTCTAAGTAGAGAATCATTCGTACATGTTAAAATTCGTCAGAAAAAAATCCGGACATGTTAATGCCAGGAAAAGAGCTGTTCAGGATAAACATCAAGCGTAAAAATGAAGAAATGAAACAATGTGGGTTACCAAAAGCAAGCAATCAAAATTTCTGGCATACAAGAACAAAGCTAGAGCGAATTCAGTAAATTAAGGTTTCACAAGAACAAATGCGCAAACATTCGCATCAAAGCTAGAGTAGATATATAGGACATTCAGCGACCATGATACATCCAGCATCAAGCATATGAATACAAAATGCAGAAACATTGTTTTTCGCAGATAAAAATCTTCTAGTAGAATATATATGAATCCAATCCACATTACAGTAACTTGCTAGTACTAATCACACCAAATGTACTCACATAATAACAATTCAAGAATCTATTTCACTCACGAAAATTGTGATATCCATGACCCATCCATCCTCCACCACCCTCATCTATACAGCTACCAAGAGTAACCCCAGCAGAAACAGTGAACATTTACCACGGCAATGCAAAAATCTTAGCTCAGATATAAGCGATCATCGGAATTAACCGGCTTCAGGAACAGCCCATGCGATCATCAGAATCTACCACGGCCATGACTCTTCCTCCCCTTGCGCCTACGGAGAGTGAGACTCACCTTCCGGCGGCTTCCTCCACCGAGTAGGCTTCCGTGGCGGGTGGCGGCGCGTACATCACCTGACGGAATGGCGGCATGGAGCGGGGGACGCCGTAGACGCCACCGACGCCCTCAGACGAGTAGAGATCTCCCGGGCCTTCGTTTCTCCCTCCACCGACAATGTGGTAAACCGGCCCGGGCATGTAGCCGCCGTGCCCAGCCGCGTTGAGGTAGTGGACCGGGCGCACAGGCACGTAGTACACCGGCTGCGCCATGTACGGTGGAGGCGGGGCCGGCCACGGGGCGCTCTCCGGGACGTATGGCACCAGAGGAGCGCCCAGCACGGGAGCCGGCGCGTCGTCGTCGTCGCCTTGCGCCACCTCCGCGTCAGACTTGGGCTGCGCACCCTCGCCGGGGCTGGGCTCCTCGGAGGTCGTGTCGAAGCCGAAGAGGTAGTCGGGGACCTCCGAGACGATCGAGGAGGCCTCGGATCGGCCGCGCTCGATGGAACCCGGCGAGGGGGCGTTGAGCTGGTCGACGAACCACTGGTCGGAGGAGGCGTCGCCGACACCGGAGAGCACGGACCCGAACGCGCCCGCGGGGGAGTGGTCCGGCGAGGCGGCGAAGAGGAAGAGGCGCAGGCGGGGCGGCTTGATGGCGGTGGCGGCGAGGCAGTGGACGCGGTCGAGCTCCTCCATGAGGTTGTCGACGTCGTCGTCGGAGGAGACGGAGATGAGCGCGTCGAGGTCGTCGTGCGGGAGCTGGTACCGGAGCGCCGGGGCGGGGTCGCCGGGGACGAAGAGCGCGGGGGCGAGCTTGGCGAGCGCGGCGAAGAGGACGGCGTGGGAGGTGGTGCGCGGGACGGAGACGATGCGGGTCTCGCCGCCGACGTAGCGGAGCTGGTGGTCGCCCGGGCGCGGCAGGATGCGGCCGCCGAAGCTGCACATGAGGCGCACGAACGCGGCCCCGTGCGGCTGCGCACGCGGAGGAGGCGGGTGGTGGTGGCCGCCGCCGCCGCCGTTGCCGTTGCCGTTGCTGCTGGCGGTGCTGCCGGCCCCGGCGCGGGGGGTGGAGGTGGCCGAGGAGGCGTCGTGGTGGTGCGACGACGATGACGTCATGGGCGCCGGCCGGCGGCGTGGGCGATGGCAGGGCGGGGGTGGAGGCAGGCTGTGTGCCGCCGCAGGAGGTGTTAATTGCGAGGTGGCATTAGGATTTGGGAATCGCAACTTGCGAGGAGAGAGAGAGAGAGAGGGGTGGGTGGGCGGAGAGGAGGGCGAGATTTTCTAGTCCTATACGGTTCGGGGGGAGCTGGGCCCGTTTGCTAGCTGTGATCCAAACCGGAGCAGTCATTCCTTTCCTGCCCTACTACTACAACTTTTGAAATTTTGAATTTCTAAGCTATGGTAAATGGTGATTCTCGTTGCCAGTGGGGAATCAGTACTTACAACTTTCCTACTGTGCTTCATTTTTTATTTTTATTTTTATTTCCTACTGTTTCTTTTTCTAAAATATATATTTTCCAGAGGGCTTCCATAAGGCAGTGTGACACGAAGGAAAATCATTTCATCAATAGAAATGCAGAGAATATACTATCTTCGTTCACCTTTTCCGTGGTTGCTTTTCTCGAACAAGAAAATGTTTGGGTTCCGGATGATCCGAGAGTGCAGACCCAGAGCCAGACCCGGTAAGGGACAAAATAATTGATCCCAGGGACATTCCGTCACCTGATCTTGCACAGAGCCCTAGGGAAACGACAGGCCTAGGACTCCTCCGTTGCTCTCTCCCCTCCCCTCCCCTCCCCTCCCCACGGATCTCGACATGGACGCCAATGCCGGCCGTAGTCCTCCCAGTCTTTTCTGCTGCTAAAATATTCCCGAATAAAGTCGGGATCCCGTCGTTCGACCAAACCTCGTAAATTCTGAACCGTGCCGTGGCGAAAAAGCTGGACGAGCACGAGCACAGCCAGCACAGCAGACCCGTCGTCCAATAGCACACCAAAGCCTCTGTTTATTTTGCGGTTTGCAATGTTTTTCTTTTTCTTCTTCTGCCTTCCGCGTTACGTTCGCTTTGCACACACGCACAAGAGGCGCCAACTGCTGTGCTCGTAGCGCGCTCTGGCGGACAGGCCGCGTGACGCATCGCGCATCCACGTCCGTCGCCGAGAGCACGCCGGTCCAATTCGCGTACGGCTTTGGTTCATTTTTCATGACCACTTCGACTCTCAGAGTTGCAGATCCATCGCAGCTACAAGAGCACACGCACAGACAACAAAAGGCGATCGGTTCATGGGGGGCTGTTGAAATAAATCCAATAAATCCAATAGTGCAACAATTCAAAAGGCGATCGGTTTATTTTGACTTGTCTGAATTATTGGATTTTGATTTTATTTTGCTTTGTTGCATTGTTGAATTGTTGACTATGATGAATTAGATCGATGTGATTGATGTGCATGGATTTGCATGAACTTGAGGGTTTAGATATAAGAAACGTGGTTGTCCGGCGGGACTTTTGTTGGGTCGTCCGACACTGTTCGGGGTCGCGCCCATAGACATTTAGAGGTCGGATTGGCAAGTCGGGTCTTAGATGCTCCAAGGCCAACTCCAAGGCGCTCACCCAAACGGGCGCGAATTTGGTCCGCCTTTTATTCATTTGGGTCGGCTGGAGGCGCGTTGTCCGGCTGCGTCTGTGCAAATCTGTCCGGTGCGCCCAACCGGCCGACCCATTTGGTCCGCCGGCCGTTGGGCGGTCAAAGTTTTACAATTAGACATTTTATGCATATATCCAAATAAAAACATTACAACCAACTAAATTACATAGTTTTAACATCACAATAAAAGGCTTACAATCAAATAAAAATCCATAGTTTACAACCAAATGAAATTTGAATTGTCACAAATACATTGAAAGAAAAGAGCTGGTGAAAGTGCTAGTTATCGACTAGAGGGGGGGAGGGGGTAAATAGGCGATTTTTATGAAAGTTTTCAAAACACGAGGTCTTTGAAGACAAACTGTTGAAATGAACCTATATGATATGCAGCGAAGGATGAACTACACTAGATAAGCCATAGTCAAGTAAGCAGTATGATGAAAGTACGAAGACTAATAGCTGCTAGGTAGTATGGATCAGAATAGAAGACAGTAAGAAGCCAAACAGTTAATAGTCTTCACACAGTGACGTCAAACAGATCAGGCAGACAAGCAATGACTTCACGAAGACAAATTGAAATGTAAAGGAAGTAGGGGATAGAACCAGTTGCTTGGTGAAGACAAGGATTTGGTAGACCAGTTCCAGTTGCTGTGACAACTATATGCCTGGTTAGGGAGGCTGAGATTGAACTCAGAAGACTGTGTCTTCACCTTATTCCCCTTGAGCTAAGGACACCCAGTCCTCGCCAATCACTCTGGTAAGTCTTCAAGGTAGACTTCCAAACATTCACAGACTTCGTTCACTGGCAATCCACAATGTCTCTTGGATGCTCAGAACATGACGCCTAACCGGCTGGAGGATGCACAGTCCTTAAGTGTAACAACTCTTCAGGTCACGAGGACAGAAAGACTTCAGTGATGCCTAACACTCTTTGGCTCTGGGTGTTTTGGGCTTTGTCCTCGCAAGGATCTTTCTCTCAAAGGCTTCAGAGGTGGGTTGCTCTCAAACGACAAAAGTCGTGCACTAACTTTGAGCAGCCACCAATTTATGGTGTAGGGGGTGGGCTTTTTATAGCTTGGAGGCAACCCGACATGATATGTCCAAAATGGCCCTGGGTCACTAAGGAACCGACACGTGTCCAACAGTCGGATTTCAAACACACGCGGCAGCTTGGCTTGGGCTACAAGCAAAGCTGACTCATCCAACTCTGGATAAGATTTGCTCTCATTGTCTTCACTCGAAGACATAGGATTTTGGTTGAGCGTCACTTCAGTCATCTGACTTTGTTCACTTGGACCCCACTTAACAGTACGGTGGTTCCTATGACTCAAATAAAGAAGAAAAGGAAACTACGAAAGAAACTATGTCTTCGCACTCCATCTATACCAATATAAAAAGACCCAAAGGGGCAGATCCAATTGATCTCGGCCATCAAACTAAGTCAATCCAACCACCTAGACTGCTTCAATGGCGAGCGTTCAACGTGTTTAACATGCAATTAATATCATACCAAATATTGCACTAATCAGAGAATTAACACACAAATAAAAGCATACATAATATCCACGTGCAATTAATATATTTTCTAAATATTAACGTTCGTTGCACGTGCACATTTACTAGTTGTCTTCAAGTGAATGTCTTCACAAGTCATTATCTTCAACGTGAATGTCTTCACGAACCACCATTGTCTTTAATGTCTTCACACATTTTTAGGGGTCATCTCTGTTAGGTAAACCGAATCAATGAGGGACTACTACCTGTGTTATCCTGCAATTCTCACGAACACATTAGTCCCTCAACCACGTTTGTCGTCAATACTCCAAAACCAACTAGGGATGGCACTAGATGCACTTACAATCTCCCCCTTTTGGTAATTGATGACAAACTGGTTGAAGTTTTCAACGGGGATAAAAATATGTGAAAGTTAAAGTACTTGAGCATTGTCTTCATAGGTTGGAAAAGGCCCCCCTGAAGATGTGCATATAAGTAGTTTGCTTTTGAATGCAAGTGCACATGGCAGGTTTTACTTTGTGGAGATCCTCTGCAACACATCAAGACAATCCATCATGCATACATAAGAATATGAAGATAATGAAATGCATAATGAGAAACGAGCGTCTACAGAATGACTTCATGCGGAATTTATCATCGCATCATAGGGTAGCAGCAAAAATGGAAGACAACCATCATAAGTGTTACAACTCAAAAGCCAAATAGTTTCAAGAACGAGAGTTGTAAGAACTTAGCAAAAATAAGCAACCGACCCATATGGAACCGCTTGAAGACTATCAACTCATATGCTTCTCCCCTTTTGTCAGTAAGGACCAAAAAGGTTTGAAGACATAGAGTGTCTACTCGCTCTCAGGTGATGAAGATGTTGGAGCAGCTGGGTCGCCAATGGTGTTGGGCGGTGCAAACGGGCCTGGTGTAGCATCGTGATGCAGTGAAGCCATTGCTGGTGAAGTGGTGTCATCCTCTTCATCTATGACTCTAGCAACCACAGTGGGAGCCAAAGATGAATAGCCTGAATCTTCAATTGAGGGTGCTGGACGCCAACTTGTAGATTGAGGAGGCCTGGAGTCAAACTTGAATAGTTTTGTGAAGCCATCTTCGCGAAGATCGTCTTCAGAACAGAGCAGTGTGAGGCTCTTCCAGGACCACCGACAGGCTTCATGTGCAACGAATGAATTCTTGGTGGCCAGATTGCGAATGCGATTGACGTCAATGAGTAGACTGCGCATCTGGCGCTTCAGCCAGTCGTGATGCCTATCCTACTTTTGGTGAAGTGAAACAAGCTCTCTGTCGTTTAAGACACGAGCACACTTCTGTGGCCTTTGAGAAATAGTGCTGGCTAAGGCATCTGTGTTGGCACGATGTGGCAGACACAGTTGACCAGCAAGAGGACCATCAGGAGCAGGTGGATTGGGTACATGAAATCCTACGATTGGCTGTATGAAGCTTTGAAATGCAACATTGTCTTCACGTACCAGCTCCTTAGTAGGCTCAGGGTATATGGCTTCATGAGACATATCAACATCAGGCAAGAAAACTACATGATTGCGCGCTGAAGGTTGATAGTTGATTGTAGAGTGAAGCTTGATCAGCCGCATAACCCATGGCGCATAAAACTTGAGGCCAAAAAGATCAATGCCAGAAGCAGCCAATTGTCTGATGAAGAAATCTTGAGTGTTAAAGCTGATGCCATTGATGATGTAGAAGACCAATGTCCTCATGGCGCCTTCAAGCTTGGCATTTGGAGAATGTCCCTTGATAGGCCACAGAGTACGCCTCAGAATATGATAGACTGTGCGAGGCAGGTACTCGAGGTCGTTGACAAAGAACTCCTTTGGATATTCAGCATCAATTGGCAATGGCTTCACCATACTGAGCATTTGACTCATATTTGGCTCAGGCTTCTCGAAAATGCTTTGCAGTTCATTCTCATACAACTGACAACCTGGATCAAACATATCACCAGGAGTGGGCAGGGAAGTTAGCTCGATGATATCCTGAGCTTTGGCTTCATGATGGACATCTCCTGTCATCCACTCAAGGATCCATGTCTTTGGATCCCTGTTGTAGCCTCTGATATGTAGCGTAGCATAGAACTGCAGTAGAAGCTCTTCATTCCAATGCTCCTTGTCAGTAACAAATTGGAGCAGTCCCACTTCACGGAAGCAATCAAGGGACTCTTCAAGGCATGGCAGCCCAGCAATGGCATCGCAGTCAAGACGCTTGTGAGGAAAGATCCTGTCTTGATTGTAGAGTATGCAAGAGTAATAGCTCCATTGCTGATGGCTCCGAAACCTGTCACATGATATCTTTGGCTTCTTGAAGGGGTTTTTGGCGCTGACGAAGAAGGTATTGTTTTCTCTGAAGCTTAGCACATTGAAAGAGCCTTGAGTTGTTACTGCACTGGGAAGGCTTGGCAACCTGGGCTTTGGCTTCTGCGTTTGAGGCCTTTGCTCCACATGATAGTAATATTGTGGACCTGGAGCAATGGGTGGAATCAAAATGGGCCACCTAACAGTAACAATCTCACCTCGGTTGTATGCATGTTCCATAGTGGGAGGCACAGGAGGAGGAACGACTACATTAGAAGTGGTTGGTTGCGCATTTTCTTCTGTGGCTACATTGACTTCAGGCTCCACATTATCTTCAGCCATGACAACGTCATTGGCTTCAGCAGTGATGGTGGTAGCAGCCGTATTGACTTCAACTTCACTTGCAACTTGAACGGGGGTCTGGCACAATCTCTTCTTCTTCTCGTACAACTGGATCACTTGAAGGGGGAATAACTTCACGTTCTTCTTCTCTTTCTTCATCGGCTAATGCAACCGGAATGTCTTCAGCCTCTTTGGCTTCAGATTCACTGGCAGTCACTGAGGGGATGGCTTCAGGAAGCACTTCTGAGCTGGTGTTTTGCACATCCTCTTCAGGAATGCTGGACATGGAGACCTGGGCCTAGGGCCTCTACGAAGCCTTCGAAAAGGAGGCTTCGCCTGTGCTGAAGGAGTGGTCTTCTCCATGTCATCTGGTGTTTCTTCTGGGGTCTCAAGCACCGGAGTGGTGACATGAGCTGGTGGTGTTCGGGGAATCACTTCATGCAGGGGGAGTTGGGGTATCTCTCTTCCCAAAATTCATCTTGAGCGATTGGCGTCGTGGGACCGCCAATGCTTATTAGTTCACTGCTCATAGGAGCAGGCGATGATACCAGTTTGGGCTCGAGCTGGGGAAGGACTTCATCATCTTCAACATGGTCTTCATGACCAATGTCTTCAGCTGCGGTGGAGTCGGCAGCTGGAATATCTTCAGACTTAGGAGCCTCTATGGGAGCAGGCTCATGCACAACGAGACGATGCTCGCGATTGGAGGAGGCAAGTAGTGCAACAGAAATGGGTTCAACATTCAACGGCTCTTGGGGAGCAACACGCTGATATGTATCCAACGTATCTAATTTTTTTATTGTTCCATGCTGTTATATTATCATTCTTGGATGTTTTACAATCATTTTATAATCATTTTATATCATTTTTTGGTACTAATCTATTGACATAGTGCCCAGTGCCAGTTGCTGTTTTCTGCATGTTTTTACATCACAGGAAATCAATATCAAACGGAGTCCAAGCGCAATGAAACTTTTTGTGGATTTTTTTGGACCAGAAGACATCCAGTGGGCCAAAGAAGTACCGAAGAGGGAGCCCGAGGTGAGCACAAGACACCGTGGCTACAGAGGCCCAAAGCGTGCCACGGTGGGTTGTGCCCACCTCGGTGGCCTCCCTAACCGCCTCTTTGCTCCATAAATACGCCAATATTCCATAAACCCTAGGGGAGTCGACGAAAATCAATTCCAGCCGCCGCAAGTTCCAGAACCACCAGATCCAATCTAGACACCATCACAGAGGGGTTCATCATGCACATTGGTGCCTCTCCGATGATGCGTGAGTAGTTCTTTGTAGACCTACGGGTCCGTAGTTAATTAGTAGCTAGATGGCTTCCTCTCTCTCTTTTGATTCTCAATACAATGGTCTCTTGGAGATCCATATGATGTAACTCTTTTTTTGCGGTGTGTTTGTTGGGATCCGATGAACTTTGAGTTTATGATCAGATCTATCTTTTATCCATGAAAGTTATTTGAGTATTATTTGATCTCTTATATACATCATTGCTTATAGCCTCGTATTTCTTCTCCGATATTTGGGTTTTGTTTGGCCAACTTGATCTATTTATCTTGCAATGGGAAGAGGTGCTTTGTGATGGGTTCGATCTTACGATGCTTGATCCCAGTGATAGAAGGGGAACCGACGCGTATGTATCGTTGCCATTAAGGATAACAAGATGGGGTCTATTTCTACATAAATAGATCTTGTCTACATCATGTCATCGTTCTTATTGCATTACTCCGTTTCTCCATGAACTTAATACACTAGATGCATGCTGGATAGCGGTCGATGTGTGGAGTAATAGTAGTAGATGCAGGCAGGAGTTGGTCTACTAATCTTGGACGTGATGCCTATATAATGATCATTGACTGGATATCGTCATGATTATTTGAAGTTCTATCAATTGCCCAACATTAATTCGTTTACCCACCGTTTGATATTTTTCTCGAGAGAAGCCACTAGTGAAACCTACGGCCCCGGTTCTCTTCTTTATTTGCCTTTGCGATCTATTTTTATTTGCCTTTATTTTCAGATCTATTAAACCAAAAATAAAAAAAATACCTTGCTGCAATTTATTCTTATTTATTTTATCTCGCGTTCCTGCGAGATTTATTTATCCAATCTATCATATTTTTATCCCATCTTTTTGCCAATTTCTGGCCCTGTTGCCCGAAAGGGATTGACAACCCCTTTAATACGTCGGGTCGCGAGTATTTCTTATTTGTGTGCAGGTGCCGTTCATGTGGTGTTGTGTGGTTCTCCTACTGGTTCGATAACCTTGGTCTCATCACTGAGGGAAATACCTACCATTGCTGTGTTGCATCATCCCTTCATCGTTGGGGAAATACCGACGTAGTTCAAGCGAACATCACATGCTCCTTTCGAGAAGACTGTGTCTTCATCTTCTTCTGGGAGGGAGCAGCATCAGAGGTGTCATGGTGCTTATTCTTTCTGGCTTCAGCATCAGCTTGCCTTGTCTTTTTCTACTCTGAAGCTGTGAATTGAGCCTTGACGTCAATCATCATCTGTTTGAAATTTTGAACACCAGCAACACTAAGCTTGGCCATATGCTTCTTGAACTGGGCCTTCTCATAGTCAATTTTGTTCTTCAGCTCAACTAATTTCTGAGCAATAGCAAGCTCGTTGGCTATGGCTCGTTGAAACGTGACACTTATGTCAACGGGCAGCTGCAGATCATCAATGGTGAGAGTGGGATCCTCAAATCATTCATCAATGAAGTTATTGAGAATATCAGCATCAAATAGAGGCAAATCCTTGAAGATTTCGGCCTCCTGTTTGCTCTTGATGAGCATCTCCAGAGCATCATCAGCAAGATCTTCATCACTTGACAGATCTATCACATTTTCCTCATTGCGCAAAATGCTGGCAGGAGTAAGGTCATGCCCAGAAATCTTCTTGGGCTTCTTGGTCTTCTTGGAGATGCTGGATTGATCTTCAGACTGCACACTGGATTCGGGAGGTGCAGATTTCAATGGCTTCACTCTTGAAGCTTTAGGAGCAGTAGAGGGCTTTGAAGCTTTAGTTTTCTTAGGCTTCGGAGGCTCTGGAACTTCGGCATGTTCCTCTTCACCAGCAGCCTCATCAACAGTGGCCCTTTGAGCAGCAATGTGGGAGAGAAGCTAAAATCCGGAGAAGCTAAATAATGCACAAATTTAGGGGGAGCTCTTGCTTATCACATAGTTCGCAAAGCGATTATACATTTCATTCTTATTATCATTTGTCGAAGCTTTGATCTACATGTTGTCATCAATTACCAAAAAGGGGGAGATTGAAAGTGCAACTAATCCCTGTGTGGTTTTGGTAATTCATAACAACATATAGCTCATTGAACTAATATCCTTTCAAGATGATTATTTCAGAAAGTTCAATGATTGGCATGGCATGGACTAGAGATGTGGACCCCTCAAAATGCTAAGGATAAATATTGGCAAAAGCTCAAGACTCTTCATTTCTATTTTAGTGATCCAAGATCACATTGAGTCCATAGGAAAGCCAATACTATTAAAAGGGGATGAGGTGTTGCTTAATGGTCTACTTGCTCAAAATTCTTAGTGATATGCTCCAAAACCCTCAACCATCTTCTCAAATCCAAATATGTCCTTAACCTAAAGTCAAACTCGGCCCCACCAATTTGTTTCATCCGGCGCCACTGAGTTCACTTGACATAGCCATAGCCAGAAACCCTAATCAGTTCGGTCTCACCGATAGGGATCTCGGTCTCACCGAGATGGGGCTGCAAACTCGCTGTTTCCCTTTGTAATGTTTTGGTCTCACTAAAATGAGCGATCGGTCCCACCAAGTTCGCAGTGCAAACTCCTTGTTTCTCTTCCGTAACATTTCGGTATCACCGAAAGGAGCGATCGGTCCCACCGAGTTTGACTGACCAACTCTCTGTTGTCTTATTACTGAAATCGGTCTCACCGAGTTGAAGTAGTCAGTCAAACCGAGATCAAGTTTTTCCCTAACCCTAGCTCATCGGCCCCACTGAGTTGATCATGTCGGTCCCACCGAAACGTTCACATTTTTGACTGAATCGATCTCACTGAGTTCACACATTCGGTCTGACCAAGTTTGCTTTTTGTGTGTAACGGTTAGATTTTCTGTGGAGGCTATATATACCCCTCCACCCTCCTCTCCATTAGTGAGAGAGCCATCAGAACATGCCTACACTTCCAGCATTCATTTTCTGAGAGAGAACCACCTACTCATGTGTTGACATCAAGACATTCCATTCCAACCACAAGAATCTTGATCTCTAGCCTTCCCTAAGTTGCTTTCCACTCAAATCATCTTTCCACCATAGCCAAATCTGTGAGAGAGTTTTGAGTGTTGGGGAGACTATCATTTGAAGCACAAGAGCAAGGAGTTCATCATCAACACACCATCTATTACCTTTTGGAGAGTGGTGTCTCCTAGATTGGTTAGGTGTCACTTGGGAGCCTCCGTCAAGATTGTGGAGTTGAACCAAGGAGTTTGTAAGGGCAAGGAGATCGCCTACTTCGTGAAGATCTACCCAAGTGAGGCAAGTCCTTCATGGGCGATGGCCATGGTGGGATAGACAAGGTTGCTTCTTCGTGAACCCTTCGTGGGTGGAGCCCTCCATGGACTCGCGCAACCGTTACCCTTTGTGGGTTGGAGTTTCCATCAACGTGGATGTACGATAGCACCACCTATCGGAACCACGCCAAAAGTCTCTGTGTCTACATTGCGTTTGCCACTCCAAACCCCTCCCTTTACCTTCATATGAAACGTTTTACATTCCGCTGCTATACTCTTAGAATTACATGTGTAGGTTGATTGCTTGACTTGTGCTAAGTTGTTAAAATCTGCCAAGACTTAAAATTGGGAAAAGGCTAGATTTTTATTTGGTCAAGTAGTATAATCACCCCCTCTAGACCTACTTTCGATCCTACAAGTGGTATCAGAGCTTTGGTCTCCATTTGCCTTGATTTCCATAGCTTTGGTGATCATAGCCTTGGTTTCACAACCTAGGAGAGTATGACGTCTAGTGAGGGAAATTACCACTGTAGAGGTCCTTACTTTGATGGCACTAATTTTGCTAGTTTGAAGCATTAGATGAAAATGCATATTCTTGGACATAACCCCGCCGTTTGGGCTATTGTGTGTATTGGCTTGCAAGGTGAATTCTTCGATGGAAGGGAACCGAACCGAACCGTGAAGCTACCACGGAAGAATTGAAGATGTTGCAATAAAATGCTCAAGCTTGCGATATCCTCTTCAATGGATTATGCCTCGAAAAATTCAACAAAATCAGCCATCTTGGGAATGCAAAGGAAATTTGGGATACTTTGATTGATATGCACGAAGGTACCGAGTCCGTCAAAGAATCCAAATTGGATGTGCTTCAAAGTCAACTTGACAAGTTCAAAATGAAGGATGGTGAAGGTGTCACTGAAATGTACCCTAGGCTTTCTCTCATCACAAATGATATTACCGGCTTAGGAAGTGAAGAGATGACTGACAGATTCATCATCAAGAAGATCCTAAGAGCCTTGGATGGAAAATATTATACCGTGTGCACATTGATCCAAATGATGCCCAATTACAAAGATCTCAAGCCAACAGAAGTCATTGGTAGAATTGTTGCTCATGAGATGTCACTCAAGGATAAATAAGATCTTCACAACAAGTCTAGTGGTGCTTATGAAGCTTCATGTGATGCTCCTACATCATCAAACAAGTCTTCAATGAAGAATTGAGCCTAATGGTGAAGAACTTCAACAAGTTCTACAAGAGTAGAAGCAAAGAAAGAAGTTCCAAGTCAAGGTCCTACAATGACAAAAGATCTTCTAGTGATGATCAAAATTGCTACAATTGTGGAAGACCCGGACACTACTCAAATGAGTGTACGGATCCCTACAAAAGAAGAGAAGACTCGCCTAAAAGGAGAAGCAAAAGAGAAGAATCGCCACCAAGAGAAAGGAGTAGAGATTATTGTTATGAACGAAGATCCTCTCGCAAAAGCAAGGATTCATAAAGGAAGGACAAGTCATCAAAGATCTACACAAGACGAAGACATAAAGCTCATGTAGGTGAATGGGTATCCGGTTACGACTCCGACAATCACTCTGAGAGAAGCTATCACACCGACTCTGAATATACTCAAGATGAAGGTGTTGCCGGTCTCGCACTTGTGTCATCCAACTCCTACGACATATTTGATTCACCAAATGAAGGGATTGGAAGATGCTTCATGGCTAAAGGCCCAAAGGTATCTCACCCCGAGTATGTTGATTTCAATAGTGATGAAGATGATTTGCTAGGTGATGATGATTTACTTGTTGACAACTCTAGTGATGAAAACTATGATAAACTTGCTATTAATCATGCTAATCAAGATAAAACGAATGACGATGATAAGAAGGAGATTGAGCGTCTAACTAAAGAACTAAACACTCTTAAGTTAGCTCATGAAACTACCTTAGAGGATCATCAAGAGCTTTTAAAGACTCATGAGAAGTTACACTTTGAAAAGCTCAATCTAGAGGAAGAGCATGGGTTATTAAAAGCAATCAATGATGATCTTCGTAAGAAAAGTTCTTCTTACATTGCCAAGCGTTTACTCTTGTCTACTTACATGCCACAAGTAAAATCTAGCAACAAGAGTAAGAAAGATTCTTCTTCCAGTAGTAACAATAATCATGTTAAATCCAATATTGTTGCTTCTAGTAGTTCTGTTGATTCCACTAATGATTCTCTTAGCCAAGTTACACTTGAGCAAGAAAATAGCTTATTTAAGGGAATTATAGAGAAAGGTGTTTACAAGAGCCTTGCCGGGAGTAAGCAATTTGAGGATATTGTACGCAAGCAAGGAAGGCACGAAAGAATCAAGGTGTTGGTTTTGAATCCAAGTTCAATGCCAATGGAGTTGAGTGGGAAGAAGATCAATACCCAAAGACGAAGTTTGTTCCTCAACAAGATAAGTATGATCCCACTTATTTCAAAGGAACACAAGCTCAAGATGATCTTCCACCACAAGACCACAAGCTAAAAGGCAAGGACAAGCTTCAAGAGGAGATTACTGCATTTGTAGAAGCTCCTAAGGCCTTGGTCAAGTGGGTTCCCAAGACTACATCAAGTTCTACTTCATCAAGTACGACTACAACTCCAAGGATTCCCATCAAGATGATGTGGATCCCGAAGGAGAAGAATTAGAAAGTTCTTGAGGGTGACTCCGCCAACATACTTCACTCATATTCATTTGGCAAGGACAAGTGCAATCAACTTTCATATCTTGCACTAGTTCAAGGAGTCACAAAACCTCTTGTTGGTAAGACAAGGGATAAGGTAACCTAATGCTTTCATGGACAACATCATGTGTGAATTTCACTCTATGTCTATGGTTATTCGTGTATGTTCCTTGTGGGACTAACCCATGTAGGTACTGAAAGTGCAACTCACTCCAATGGATTGCTCCAAATGATATACATCAACATTGAGCATCTACATCTTCAACACCTGCATGAAGTCATCATCGACAAAACCCAAGGTTAGTTCATCCCTCTTAGGGGGGATATCACATCTAGGGGGAGCTTTGCTCTAAAGAATTGAGCTAAAGCAACTCTAATGGTGTGAACACAACAATGCTTTATGTAACAGTGGTAACCCCACTTGTGCTTAAACCATGAGTATGACCTACAATCAAATGTTTTCATTTGACTCCTCAGTCAACATACTCATATATAGATGACCTAGTCATCGCCAATTTCTTGATAGATGCTAAAGTGTTTGTGCATGTTTTGTCACATATTTTATTTGCTATCTTATTGTGTGAGCGTGTTGATTGCATATTTTTCTCATTCAAGGACATCCATTTGTTGCTTTGGTTGTTTGGATTTATCTTTTTGCCAAATGGATGGACAAGAATGCGTAAGAACTCCCTCTAGCTATCTATGCTTTTCTCGTCTCAAACTCTATTCATGCTACATCACAAAGTTTGAACAAGTAGAATTCGGACCCTCCGGGTGAGGAGCACTCTGAGTCACCGATCCATCAAGGGATTAACTTCCAAAACCTCTTAGTGCATTTTGGTCTGACCGATCCATTCCACTTGGTCATACTGAGTTCATTAAGTTGATCTAGGTTTTTGATCTTGGTGCAACCGATTGGAATAGTTCGGTCACACCGAGTTGCAGCAATCGCTTGCGATTCTGCATCTCGGTGCCACTGGGTCGTTCCACTCGGTCACACCGACAGTGTATGGATATATATACTCGGGTTGAAAGTTTGGAAATTTCTCCAAACCCTCCGCCCACGCCTGTCCAGCTCTGCCGACTCGTGGTCTCCGGATCGTCTCCTCGTCGCCCGCAACCTCCTGCCGCTGGGGTCCTTCGCCGTCAACGAGAATCTTCGCCACCGTTATTGCCGTAGCGGGTTCATCACCAAGTTAGGGTATGAACTCGACCCTTTGTGCTTTCCTACTCCGATTCTTAGCACAAAGATCAATGCCAATATTCTTGCCACGATTGAAGCGACTCTATCCACTGCAAAACTCCATTAGATTAGATTTGATGCAAAAACTTAGGGTTAGGTTTCCGCCGAACTCATCTCGGACTGACCGATTTGAAAGATTCGGTCTCACCGATTTGGCCCAGGCCATTGCACATGTACTAATCGGTCTGATCGAAGTGTACGAATCAGTGTGACCGAGTTTACTTTCTCAGTAAAACCCTAGCAACTCGGAGTCACCGAACTGTGTCTCAGTCTGACCGATTTCACATGTTTAGACTCTAAAGCTACTTCGGTGTCACCGAGTTGGTAATATCGATAGCTCCGAAATGCTTTCTATAGAAAACTAGAACTAATTTTTTGACTCATTTGTTTTGCAAAATGGCTGTGCTTTGTGATACTCATCTATATCTCAACCTATCTATTCACAGGGTCAGCTTTCAGTTTCAGCAATGTCAGACCAGAGTGACAGCCAGAACAAGTCCGAGGAGCACCAAAATCTTAGTGAGGGCACTAGCCCCTCAAATAGCAGTTATGATTAGGGTAGCATAAGCACCCCAAGCAACCTGCCCAAGGAAGCAACAAGGACAAGGAGGAAGAGAAATTCAGATTCTGAGGATGAAGACTTTGTTGTTGATGAAGATGTCACTTCCAAGAAGAAGATGATCAAGAAAGAACAAGTTGCTACTGCTGCTGCTGGCATCAAGCCAGGCATGAAGAAGAAGGCTCCTGCTCAGAGGAAGCCCATGTCAAAAGTTAGAGCATCTACTCAAGAGAAAGCCCAACCAGCTAGTGGTGCTGGAAAAGAAAAGAAAGAAAGAAAAAGGGGAAGATGGTGCAAACTTGTAGACCAAATGGCTGAGTTTGAGAAGCATTCATCTGATGATGAAGAGGATGAAGAAGAAGATGCTGCACCAGCTCCCAAGACTCGGAAGCTCATGGGAGATGCAATCAAGTCAGGGGCTGCCCCATCCAAGCCCAAGACTTCTCCCAAGACAGCTCCAAAGCAGACTGCACCAAAGAGAAGTACAAGAAACATCCCTGCTATAGAAAAGAGCAAGGCCCCAGTGCCTGAAGTTCAGGAAGATGAAGAGGCCCAAGTGCTCAGAAAGCTCAAGCCTAGGGATGGCAATTTTATCCATGGATCTGGATACCCATGGATACACGACCAGGTTGGGCAAGGGTATGGAGTGCATTTCTGCCCATGGGTCCGTGGATATGGATACCCGCGAACAACCGAGTTGGGCACGATTATAGTTTGTGCTCATGGATATCCAATGGATGCCCGTATGACACATGGGGCCATATGCTAGTGACAATAGACTAACCAAACCCAAGTTGCCCGTCATCACAGAAGGTCAAAGCCCGACCCATGTTTCCTAATCCCCTACACTAACCTAACTAGTAATTATTAAACATAATCTGTCTGCATCCCTTGATCCCGTCAACTCCATTTCCCATTCTTTTGTCAACTCCCCAAAACAATATTGCCTCTACAATGGGTCCCTCAGGCGTGGCTAGAGCTACCGTAGTCGCAAGTTCAACTCCACAAGGGGGTACCAGTACAATAGTGGAGCAGCAAAACTGACCGGTTCTAAAAGGAAGCTTACATGAGATGTATGGGATAATTTTGAGAAACAACAAATCAATGGGAAATGACAGGCAACATGCAACTGGTGCCATAAGCTATATGATATAGAATCAACCTCTTGCATGTCACACTTAAGGACTCATCATATTACTTGTTGCCTACTTATGCTTGTAGCTTATGTTGTCATTTGTGAGTGAATGATGATGAGTTAATTTGATCTTTGGGAAGGCTTCATGTTGATTTTTCTATGCCCATGGAGCTCCATGGGTATGTGGGTATCCAGCAGGTTTGGGCATGGGCATAAGTTGTGCCCATGGATAATTTGGTGGATGGGCAGAGGATGGGTCATGGGTTGGATTTGGACCAGCTCCACCCGCCCCAAACCCGACCCATTGCGTCAAGCCCAAGATACCTGATCATGATGACACTCATCCTGTTGCTGAAAATATGAAGATAAGGAAAGATGCAGGTCTTAGACTATGGAGGCAGACATACCCTTATGCTACAAGGAGAAGGACTGTTGTAGACTATAGGTTCCACACTAAGGAACAACAAGACTTCTATGAGACTGTCCTCCTGGATAAGAAGCCCATTGTCAGTGACATGAGATGGGTTGATTGGACATTTATTGATGATAATGAAGACCATTTTCCTGGAGTTCATGAGAGCTTCAGAATGAATGGAGTTGATGCTTTTGTGGGTCGGAAATTGACACAGTGGAACGATGAGATGGTGATGCAGTTCTACTCCACAGCTCACTTCTACCCAGATGGCAAGATTGTATGGATGACAGAGGGTACAAGGTACCAATCTTCTATAGTTGAGTGGGTTGAACTGATCCATGCTCCTGCAGAGGCAGATGATGATACTGATGTGTATGCCGAGCCCAGGAAAGACCACAACTCCATGGCACACATGTACAAGGAAATTCCACATGATGCCTTCGAAACTCATAAGTTTGGCTCTGTGTACTATCTTCTGTCAGGGCTGCCAACAATCAACACTATCCTAAGGTACACATTGTTTCCCAAGTCTGGAGATGACAGGATGATCAGAGGGCACTCCATCAACTTGTTGCATATGTTTGATGTGTTGGAAATATGCCCTAGAGGCAATAATAAAATGGTTATTATTATATTTCCTTGTTCATGATAATTGTCTATTATTCATGCTATAATTGTATTAACCGGAAACCATAATACATGTGTGAATACATAGACCGTAATATGTCCGTAGTAAGCCTCTAGTTGACTAGCTCGTTGATCAATAGATGGTCGTGGTTTCCTGACCATGGACATTGGATGTCGTTGATAACGGGATCACATCATTGGGAGAATGATGTGATGGACAAGACCCAATCCTAAGCATAGCACATGATCGCGTAGTTCGTTTGCTAGAGCTTTTCTAATGTCAAGTATCATTTCCTTAGACCATGCGATTGTGCAACTCCCGGATACCGTCAGAATGCTTTGGGTGTATCAAACGTCACAACGTAACTGGGTGGCTATAAAGGTGCACTGCAGGTATCTCCGAAAGTGTCTGTTGGGTTGGCACGAATCGAGACTGGGATTTGTCACTCCATATGACGGAGAGGTATCTCTGGGCCCACTCGCTAATGCATCATCATAACGAGCTCAATGTGACTAAGGAGTTAGCCACGGGATCATGCGTTACGGAACGAGTAAAGAGACTTGCCAGTAACGAGATTGAACAAGGTATAGAGATACCGACGATCGAATCTCGGGCAAGTAACATACCGATGGAGAAAGGGAATTGTATATGCGATTGATTGAATCCCCGACATCGTGGTTCATCCGATGAGATCATCATGGAACATGTGGGAGCCAACATGGGTATCCAGATCCCACTGTTGGTTATTGGCCGGAGAGATGTCTCGGTCATGTCTACGTGGTTCCCGAACCCGTAGGGTCTACACACATAAGGTTTGGTGATGCTAGAGTTGTTATGGGAAATAGTATGTGGTTACCGAAGGTTGTTCGGAGTCCCGGATGAGATCCCGGACGTCACGAGGAGTTCCGGAATGGTCCGGAAATGAAGATTTATATATGGTAAGTCCAGTTTCAGTTGCCAGAATGGTTTCAGGGGTTATCAGTATTGTATCGGGACCACCGAAAGGTGTCCGGGGGTCCACCGGGTGGGGCCACCTGCCCCGGGGGACTTAATGGGCTGAATATGGGAGGGAACCAGCCCCCTAGTGGGCTGGTGCACCCCCCAAGGGCCCAAGGTGCCTAGGGTTAGAAACCCTAGGGGGATGGGGCGCCTCCCACCTTGCTTGGGGGGCAAGTCTCCCCCCTTGGCCGCCGCCCCCCTCTAGATGCATCTAGGGGGGCCGCCCCCCTCTTCCCTTCCCCTATAAATAGTGGGGGGGTGGGAGGGAAGCCGCACCCCTTCCCTGGCGCAGACCTTCCCCCCTCCAACTCCTCCTTCTCCTCCGTAGCGCTTGGCGAAGCCCTTCCGGAGAACTGCAAGATCCACCACCACGCCGTCATGTTGCCGGAGCTCTCCCTCAACTTCTCCTCTCCCCTTGCTGGATCAAGAAGGGGGAGACATCCCCGGGCTATACATGTGTTGAATGCGGAGGCGCCGTCCGTTCGACGCTTGGATCGGATCTTCCGCGATTTGAATCACCGCGAGTACAACTCCATCAACCGTGTTCTTGTAACGCTTCCGCTTAGCAATCTTCAAGGGCATGAAGATGCACTCCCTCTCTCTTGTTGCTAGCATCTCCTAGATTGATCTTGGTGACATGTAGGGTTTTTTTTGAATTATTACTACGTTCCCCAACAGTGGTATTAGAGCTAGGTCTGTGCGTAGATTCTATGCATGAGTAGAACACAAAGTGGTTGTGGGCGATGATTTGTTCAATTTGCTTACCGTTACTAGTCTTATCTTGATTCAGAGGCATTGTGGGATGAAGCGGCCCAGACCGACCTTACACGTACGCTTACATGAGACTGGTTCCACTGACTGACATGCACTTGATGCATAAGGAGGCTAGCAGGTGTGTGTCTCTGCCACTTTAGTCAGATCGGATTCGATGAAGAGGGTCCTTATGAAGGGTAATAGCAATTGGCATATCACTATTGTGGCTTTTGCGTAGGTAAGAAACATTCTTGCTAGAAACCCATAGCAGCCACGTAAAACATGCAACAACAATTAGAGGACGTCTAACTTGTTTTTGCAGGGTATGCTATGTGATGTGATATGGCCAAAAGGATGTGACGAATTATATATGTGATGTATGAGATTGATCATGTTCTTGTAATAGGAATCACGACTTGCATGTTGATGAGTATGACAACCGGCAGGAGCCATAGGAGTTGTCTTAATTTATTGTAGGACCTGCGTGTCAATGAAAACGCCATGTAATTACTTTACTTTATTGCTAACCGTTGGCCATAGTAGTAGAAGTAATAGTTGGCGAGACAACTTCATGAAGACATGATGATGGATATCATGATGATGGAGATCACGGTGTCACATCGGTGACGATGGTGATCATGCCGCGCCTCGAAGATGGAGATCAAAGGCGCAAGGTGATATTGGCCATATCATGTCACTTTATGATTTGCATGTGATGTTTGTCATGTTTACATCTTATTTGCTTAGAATTACGGTAGCATAAATAAGATGATCCCTCACTAAAATTTCAACAGATGTGTTCCCCCTAACTATGCACCGTTGCGAAGGATCGTTGTTTCGAAGCACTACCTGATGATCGGGTGTGATAGATTCTAACGTTCGCATACAACGGGTGTAAGCCAGATTTACACATGCAAAATACTTAGGTTGACTTGACGAGCCTAGCATGTACAGACATGGCCTGGGAACACGAGAGACCGAAAGGTCGAACATGAGTCGTATAGTAGATACGATCAACATGGAGATGTTCACCGTTGATGACTAGTCTGTCTCACGTGATGATCGGACACGGCCTAGTCGATTCAGATCATGTATCACTTAGATGACTAGAGGGACGTCTATCTGAGTGGGAGTTCATTAAATAATTTGATTAGATGAACTTAATTATCATGAACTTAGTCTAAAATATCTTTACAATATATCGTGTAGATCAAATGGCCCATGCTAATGTTGCCCTCAACTTCAACGCGTTCCTAGAGAAAGCCAAGCTGAAAGACGATGGTAGAAACTATACGGACTGGGTCTGTAACTTGAGGATCATCCTCATAGCTGCCAAGAAAGCATATGTCCTTGAAGCACCACTAGGTGAAGCACCCATTTTCCCAGCAACTGAAGACGTTATGAACGCATGGCAGTCCCGTAGTGATGATTACTCCCTGTTTCAGTGAGGCATGCTTTACAGCTTAGAACCGGGGCCCCAAAATCGTTTTGAGAAACACAGAGCATATGAGATGTTCCAAGAGTTGGAAATGGTTTTCCAAGCTCATGCCCGGGTTGAGAGATATGAAGTCTCCGACAAGTTCTATAGTTGTAAGATGGAGTAAAACAGTTCTGTCAGCGAGCATATACTCAAAATGTCTGGGTTGCACAACCGCTTGTCTCAGCTGGGAGTTAATCTTCCACATGACTAAGTCATTGACAGGATCCTCCAGACGCTTTCACCTAGCTACAAGAGCATTTTGATGAACTACAATATGCAAGGGATGGAAAAGACCATTCCTGGGTTATATTCAATGCTAAAATCAGCGGAGGTGGAGATAAAAAAGGAACATCAAGTGTTGATGGTGAATAAAACCACTAGTTTCAAGAAAGGCAAGGGTAAGAAGAACTTCAAGAAGGACGGCAAGGGAGTTGCCATGCCCGGTAAGTCAGTTGCCGGGAAGAAGCCAAAGAATGGACCCAAGCCCGAGACTCGGTGCTTTTATTGCAAGGGAAATGGTCACTAGAAACGGAAATGCCCCAAGTACTTAGCGGATAAGAAGGCTGGCAACGCCAAAGGTATATGTGATATACATGTTATTGATGTGTACCTTACCAGCGCTCGTAGTAGCTCCTAGGTATTTGATACCGGTGCGGTTGCTCATATTTGTAACTCAAAACAGGAGCTGTGGAATAAGCGGAGACTGGCGAAGGACGAGGTGATGATGCGCGTCGGGAATGGTTCCAAGGTCGATGTGATCGCCATCGGCACGCTACCTCTACATTTACCTACGGGATTAGTTTTAAACCTCAATAATTGTTATTTAGTGCCAGCTTTGAGCATGGACATTGTATCTGGATCACATTTAATGCGAGATGGATACTCATTTAAATCCGAGAATAATGGTTGTTCTATTTATATGAGAGATATGTTTTATGGTCATGCCCCCCTGGTCAATGGTTTATTTTTATTGAATCTCGAACGTGATGTTACACATATTCATAGTGTGAATACCAAAAGATGTAAGGTTGATAATGATAGTCCCACATACTTGTGGCACTGCCGCCTTGGTCACATTGGTGTCAAATGCATGAAGAAACTCCATGAAGATGGACTTTTGGAGTCTCTTGTTTATGAATCATTTGACACGTGCGAACTATGCCTCATGGGCAAAATGAACAAGACTCCGTTCTCCGGAACAATGGAGCGAGCAACCAACTTGTTGGAAATAATACATACTGATATATGTGGTCCAATGAGCATTGAGGCTCGCGGTGGCTATCGTTATGTTCTCACCCTCACTGATGACTTAAGTAGATATGGGTATGTCTACTTAATGAAACACAAGTCTGAGACCTTTGAAAAGTTCAAGGAATTTCAGAGTGAGGTAGAGAATCAACGTGACAGGAAAATAAAGTTCTTACGGTCAGATTGTGGAGGAGAATATTTGAGTCATGAGTTTGGTACGCACTTAAGAAAATGTGGAATTGTTTCACAATTCACGCCGCCTGGAACACCTCAGCGTAATGGTGTGTCCGAACGTCGTAATTGCACTCTATTGGATATGGTCTGATCTATGATGTCTCTTACCGATCTACCGCTATCATTTTGGGGTTATGCTTTAGAGACTACCGCATTCACTTTAAATAGGGCTCCGTCGAAATCCGTTGAGACGACACCGTATGAATTATGGTTTGGGAAGAAACCTAAGCTGTCATTTCTGAAAGTTTGGGGATGCGATGCTTATGTCAAGAAATTTCAACCTGAAAAGCTCGAACCCAAGTCAGAAAAATGCGTCTTCATAGGATACCCTAAGGAAACTATTGGGTATACCTTCTACCTCAGATCTGAAGGCAAGATCTTTGTTTCCAAGAACGGATCCTTTCTGGAAAAAGAGTTTCTCTCGAAAGAAGTAAGTGGGAGGAAAGTATAACTTGATGAGGTACTCCCTCTTGAACCGGAGAGTAGCGCAGCTCAGGAAGATGTTTCTGTGGTGCCAGCACCAACTAGAGAGGAAGTTAATGATGATGATCATGAAATTTCGGATCAAGTTACTACTGAACTTCGTAGGTCCACGAGGACACGTTCCGCACCAGAGTGGTACGGCAACCCTGTCCTAGAAATCATGTTGTTAGACAACGGTGAACCTTTGAACTATGAAGAAGCGATGGCGGGCCCGGATTCCAACAAATGGCTTGAGGCCATGAAATCCGAGATAGGATCCATGTATGAAAATGAAGTATGGACTTTGACAGACTTGCCCGATGATCGGCAAGCCATAGAGAATAAATTGATCTTTAAGAAGAAGACTGACGTGGATGGTAATGTGACCATCTATAAGGCTCGGCTTGTCGCTAAGGGTTATCGACAAGTTCAAGGGGTTGACTATGATGAGACCTTCTCACCCGTAGCGAAGCTGAAGTCTGTCCGAATCATGTCAGCAATTGCCGCATTCTACGGTTATAAGATATGGCAAATGGACGTCAAAACGGCATTCCTTAATGGTTTCCTTAAGGAAGAATTGTATATGATGCAGCCGGAAGGTTTTGTCGATCCTAAGAATGCTGACAAGGTATGCAAGCTCGAGGGCTCCATCTATGGGCTGGTGCAAGCATCTTGGAGTTGGAACATTCACTTTGATGAAATGATCAAAGTGTTTGGGTTTATGCAGACTTATGGAGAAGCCTGTGTTTACAAGAAAGTGAGTGGGAGCTCTGTAGCATTTCTCATATTATATGTGGATGACATACTATTGATGGGAAACGATATAGAACTTTTGGAAAGCATAAAGGCCTACTTGAATAAGTGTTTTTCAATGAAGGACCTTGGAGAAGCTGCTTACATATTAGGCATCAAGATATATAGAGATAGATCGAGACGCCTCATTGGTCTTTCACAAAGCACATACCTTGACAAGATATTGAAGAAGTTCAATATGGATCAGTCCAAGAAGGGGTTCTTGCCTGTATTGCAAGGTGTAGGATTGAGCACAGATCAATGCCCGACCTCACCAGAAGATAGAGAAAAGATGAGTTTCATCTCCTATGCCTCAGCCATAGGGTCTATTATGTATGCCATGCTGTGTACCAGACCTGATGTGAACCTTGCCATAAGTTTGGTAGGGAGGTACCAAAGTAATCCCGGTATGGAACACTGGACAACAGTCAAGAATATCCTGAAGTACCTGAAAAGGACTAAGGATATGTTTCTCGTTTATGGAGGTGACGAAGAGCTCGTCGTAAAGGGTTACGTCGATGCTAGCTTCGACACAGATCTGGATGACTCCAAGTCACAAACCGGATATGTGTACATTTTGAATGGTGGGGCAATCAGCTGGTGAAGTTGCAAGCAAAGCATCATGGCGGGATCTACATGTGAAGTGGAGTACATAGCTGCCTCGGAGGCAGCACGGGAAGCAGTCTGGATGAAGGAGTTCATCACCGACCTAGGAGTAATTCCCAGTGCACCGGGCCCGATGACTCTCTTCTGTGACAACACTGGAGCTATTGCCCTTGCCAAGGAGCCCAGGTTTCACAAGAAGACCAGGCATATCAAGCGTCGCTTCAACTCCATTCGTGAATATATTCAAGATGGAGACATAGATATTTGTAAAGTGCATACGGATCTGAATGTCGCAGATCTGTTGACTAAACCTCTTCCATGAGAAAAACATGATCAACACCAGAAATCTATGGGTGTTCGATTCATCACAATGTAACTAGATTATTGACTTTAGTGCAAGTGGGAGACTATTGGAAATATGCCCTAGAGGCAATAATAAAATGGTTATTATTATATTTCCTTGTTCATGATAATTGTCTATTGTTCATGCTATAATTGTATTAACCGGAAACCGTAATACATGTGTGAATACATAGACCGTAATATGTCCCTAGTAAGCCTCTAGTTGACTAGCTCGTTGATCAATAGATGGTCGTTGTTTCCTGACAATGGACATTGGATGTCGTTGATAACGGGATCACATCATTGGGAGAATGATGTGATGGACAAGACCCAGTCCTAAGCATAGCACAGATCGTGTAGTTCGCTTGCTAGAGCTTTTCTAATGTCAAGTATCATTTCCTTAGACCATGAGATTGTGCAACTCCGGATACCATAGGAATGCTCGGTGTATCAAACGTCACAACGTAATCGGGTGGCTATAAAGGTGCACCGCAGTATCTCCGAAAGTGTCATTGGGTTGGCACGAATCGAGACTGGGATTTGTCATTCTGTATGACGGAGTGGTATCTCTGGGCCCACTCGCTAATGCATCATCATAACGAGCTCAATGTGACTAAGGAGTTAGCCACGGGATCATGCGTTACCGAACGAGTAAAGAGACTCGACGGTAACGAGATAGAAAGAGGTATAGAGATACCGACGACCGAATCTCGGGCAACACTACAAAAAAAATACACTTCCGTGATGATACGTGTTTGTCACAGTAGGTCGCATTTTTTGTCATGCATGTACATCCATGACAAATTTATGACAAAATCAAGATAGTCATACCTGTGCTGTCGTAGAAGTGTTCCATGACATTACCAAAATTATCATCACGGAAGTGTCCACTTCCATGACGATAAATCGCGCGTCACAGAATTGCTTTCGTCAAGGGTGACCGACACGTGGCATCCACCGTAACGGAACGCCGTTAAGCTATCGGGTCGGGTTTTGGATCCGATAACCCGTTAACAGCCCCGACCAATGGGAAATTTCCACGTGTAAAATTCTTATTGGCCGGACGAAACACGTGTCAGCTCGTCAGTGGGTCAGATAGGCGCCTATGATATGTCGACACGTGGCATGGCCCAACAGTGGCCCATTTAGCTTACAAAGCCGGCCCGTTTGACTTGGTCAAAAGTTAACGGGCTGGCCCATGAAAAGCCTGTTAACGGTCTCTTCGCAAATAGCCCATTTTATGGCCTGTTAACTCACGACCCGTTAACTCACGGCCTGTTAGGCCCTAAAGGAAATTGGCCCAACAACGTCATGTGGGCTGCCGAATATAATACCAGCCCATTTCACTTTCGGCCCATGTATGGCCCACGACGTCTTTCGAGCCATATGAGGCCTTCGTATCTTTCGGCCCATTACAGGCCCACGGTGAGTCTAGCCCATAATGAACAGTAATTTTCTTTATACCCGTTAACGGCCCATGATTTACATGGGCCGTTTCCAGCCCGTGTTAGCTTTCGGCCTATTGACGGCCCATATGTTCTTGGGCTCCTTTTCGGCCCTCGATTACTTCCGGCCCGTTACTGGCCTGTTCCCCTAATGGGCCAAATTAGGCCCATGGCAAGAGTTGGCCCGTTACTGGCATGTTCCTCTAATGGGCCAAATTTGGCCCATGGCAAGAGTCAGCCCGTTACTGGCCTGTTACCCTAATGGGCCAAATTCAGCCCATGGCAAGAGTCGGCCCGTTTCTGGCCTGTTAACCCGTTCTATGCCGTTTCGGCCGTCCTATATTACGGCCCATTAACGACCCGTTATGCCTGCGTGATGTAATTAAGCCTTTGCTGTCCTACGGCTGTTAACGGCTGTTACCATCTTTGGCCGATACCAATTACGCCCGATTATGGCCCATGTAGACCCATTTATCCGACGGCCCGAGGCCCACCAATTACAAGCCCATTTATCGACGGCCCGTAGGAGACCCATGGATCCTACGCCTCGTATATGGCCCATGGTAGTTGCGGCCACTAGCAAACCAGCGAAAAAGAAGACTAGGAAATAAATAAGGCCGAAACTAACGCTAGGCTATTAAGGCAATTGCACAGATTACATCCACTCGGCATCAAAGATCGCCACCAGTGCAAATATAGGGAACACCCTACATTATACAAAAATGGCTTGTTGTTTTCTTCAGGCGGTGGCTGCACATTAAGAATAAATTTTGTATCGCACCAAAACAAATTACAACTATATAACAAAAGGAAGGTTGGCATAAAACTTAACAGTCTAGCAGATATATGCACCACCGAAGTTCGTAAGCTCGATTCATTTGACTGGCTGTTATGTTTTCATGCTGTATTGTCCGATGGAGCACCATAACCCTCGCCTTCATTTCCCCTAGGCTCCCGAACAACATAGCAAATGTCTGATAGTCTGGTTTCAAAACCGTGCATATCTTGACGACATTTAGCAATGTTTCTCCTTGTTTCACAAAGGGTCTCTGTTAGGGAATGGACTTGTGTATGGAGCGCACATACAACATTGCTTTGAGCTTGCATATCTTGTTCGTGAGGCAGTTTGGACGATATTGCCTTAACAACCAACCCAGTATTACGCAGGAACGTGCTTTTGGCACTGTTAGTGGATAGGTACTGACCCACTGCAGCAAGAGCTGACATTGCGGTTATAGTTGCCTCGCCACCTTCAGAAGGTGGCGGTTCCACCATTTTTCCACAGCTCGCTGAAAAGTTGAGGTTTTACATTAGTAGTACCGTAATGTAAGATATTAAGGAGGCAGCAAAACCAAACAAAATAGCTTTGGTCTATATACGTAACTTATTCTCGTGAACCCATGTAAAATATTAGTTGTATTTTATTGCAAAGTACATAATAAAACAAGGTTCCAAACATATGACCATGTACCATCGCTAATGTATTGTCTATTTCTTCACATTGTATTGAGGGCTAAGGATGAAGAGACAAAGTTTATAATACGGCAAGCATAGTATGACGTCATTCATATCACAAAACAACTGAGAACAGACAAACAGGCAATTGTAACGTTGTGTGGGCAAGTCTAGCACGGAACTAGATTACGGGTCAAGATCAAAGGAACATCACTCCTCTCTTTTAAACCTTGTAAGGTGCAATGATATGCTAAGACAATTGTGTATAAAATTGAAAAGAGTAATAGACATTGGCTACAAACCATGCAGTTCAAGGCACAAGTCAGAGTAAGTAGTAGTTAAAAGGCATGAGGATTAAGGACTTACAACAAGCGGCTTTGATCGGTGTAGTCATGCCCTTCTTCTTGCTGGTGTGACAGTCATTGAAGATTTCCACATCATTTGGTTCAGTACTTTTTGGTCCTTGCGGGCTTTCCTCTGCATTTGGAACAAGTCAATATAGATCGATAATATGGTACAATGAAAAGAGTGAAACAACAGCTAATTACAAGAGCCTCGCGATTGTGCAATATAGCTACGAGATCCTCGTAAATGCTGGAATTTCACTTTAAATCGCTGGCCTTGTTCTTTGAACAGTTCACCTACAAGAAGATAGATTTGTGTGGCACATGCGTAAATAGGACTTCAACATGTGATCTGATGACATATATATAATGTACCTGATACTTCGGATCGGACCAGTGTTTAACGAGGCCTCTCTAGTCTTCATCAGAAATATTTTCCACTGGAGATGTTTGGGCAAGTTCACTGTTAGCCTTGCCTTCAAAGCGAGTTTTCCTCAAGTTATACTGATACTATCGCAGAGCAGACTTGAAAACATGGGTGCAAGCTTGTCTGGTTGCATCATCTTGGCTATCCAACTTGAGCCTCATCTGTTGAAAATTATGGGAGTCTCATTATCGAGAACCTAGAAAGTATTGGACGAGCAATACGATATTACTAGTTTCCATACATAACCATACTTACGTATAAATGGTCGAGGAAGATGTTGAACTGGGTTTCGTCTTTGTCATTCCTGTCTTGAATCCATGTCGGGAGGATACGTACATGACACCTAACAAAGAACCGCTGCCTCTGATACTAACTTGGCTGACTCTGTAGCATCACGTGGCCTTTTTAAACCTGCCTAAAAATGGATCTCCATTCTTCCTCCTCTAGATTTAGTTAACCTTTCGAGCATTATCCCGGATGTTTGTTTCCTCTTGTGCCTAGGTGCTAGTCCAACAACAAACATAGGAAGTGTTAGTGTACATCAAAGCGTGAGACTACATATAAAGAAGCATGCAATCAGAATTTGACTCCGGCAACTACCTTCTTGCTGTTGAAGCTCACAAGGTTCATCTGATATTGCCAACTCGTCTTGTGTCAAGAGTGCTTGGGAAGTAGTGTCGTGGCAAGGGAGCTTGGGAATGTCTTTGCTAGCTTCGATTGATACGTACGTCGTGCGGTACCGTAGTACTGTGGTAGGTGTTGCAAGAACTAGGGCTGTCTCTGCTTGTTTGGTGGCAGCTATTTGTTTATGTTTTGTCTTTTTTGCAACTCGTGTAGCATGGGATGCCGTGCTTGTAGAATTTTCTACTGGACTTTGACCTTCTATTGCACCATCAGTACTAGCAGAATCTGCAGGATTCATCCGCTTCTCATTCCCTGCCATTCTGTGTTTCTTCCTCTTTCTCTGTGCCATGTTAAGTCAAGCCGACAAGAAAAACGAATAACAATATAGTTCTTCAGAACAAATTGATGCGTGATGCATTTAACTGAACTTTGATGTTAGACAACCACATGATAGGAGGATGTAATATGTATGAAAAACAGGACGGAAGAGATAACCAGAACTATGATGTGTAAACTAAGAAGAAGACATTTCACCAAATTAGAAGCAATGCAATGGAAGGTAGACACCATATGAAAGATGCTACAAATATCGCTCTGCCAAGTTAACAGTGTCTCATCATAAATGGCGTTTAAACAAATGTGAAGCAATACAAGAAATAAATCATATGCAAGATGCAAACAACATCACACTACCATGTTAGAGGTCTCTCGTCATTAGTGCCATTGCTTATTCACAGCATTGCATATTCACAGCTTATGATGTGTAAACTAAGGAGAAGGCATTTCAACAAATTAGAAGCAATGAAAGCTAGACACCATATGAAAGATGCAACGAATATCACTCTACCAAGTTAAAACTGTCTCGTCATAAGTGCCATTTCAACAAATTAGTAGTACAAGCTAGAAAAGAATGTGAGATGTAACCTATATCACACTCCAAAGTCAAACGTGTCTTATGATAAGTGATTGTTGCGGGTTACACAACAGTAGTAATTTGATGTAAGAACACGATTGTGATAGATAGATATTGTATGTTCTAGAAAGCAGAACACGTGTCTTATTCAAGTATAATGTGTAAAAGTAAGCGGATGATGAATTCAACAAAATTAGAAGCAATACAAGCTAGACATCACACATAACATGCAACCACATATAACAATGCCAAGTTAGAGGGAGCACCGGTGATGCTGCACTAGGGGAGACGTGCTCATCATAAACACAGCTTTGTTGAGTGTCTATGCATGTGTTGTCTTGGAAATCATCTTGGGGGTGTGGAGGAGTAGAAACAGTAGAGGCCCTCCGTTCAGAAGGAGCACCTTTATCCGCTGCCTTGCTAACTTCCTTCCGCTTTATTGATTTTGAATTGTCAAGTAAAACCGACAAGAAAAAGCAATAAAATTCTCTCTTCAGAATTCATTCATGCATGATACTGACAATCACTACTTTGATGTAAGGCAAACACATGATACCTGGATGGAATATGTATGAAAAACAGAATGACATGGCATGTTCACAACTGTTTGTGTAAACTAAGCAGAAACCATTACAGCAAATAAGAAGCAATGCAAGCTAGACACCACATGAAAGATGCAACCAATATGACTCTGCCAAGTTAAAAGCGTCCCATCATAAATGGAATTTCAAAAAATTAGAAGCAGCGCATGCTATAAATCATATGAAAGATGCAACTAATATCGCACTGCATATACTAAAGGTGTCTCGTCATGTTGATTGATGCGGGATACAAAAAAAACAATAGTTGTATGTAAGGACATGCTTAGTAGACAGATGTACTATGTACTAAATACAGGAAGGCATGTCACATTAACATGTATAATGTATAAGCTAAGCAGACTAGCACATGCAGTTTAACCAGATTGGAAGAATTACAATCTAGACACCATATGCAACATGCAACCACATATCACGCTGCCAAGTTAGAGCAAGCACCAGCAATGCTAGTGTAGGGGAACTGCTGTAATCAACTACAGAGCTACGTTCACTATCTTCATCTAGCATTTCTGTTTCTTGAGAATCATGTCGGGAGGTCGTGCTGCATTCTTTAAATGAGGAGTAGTCCCCTTGCACCTGCCTCATCATAAGTGATTGATGAGGGATACACAAGAACATTAGTTTGATGTAAGAACATGGTTAATACACGGATGTACTAGTATGTACCAAAAATGTAAAGGCATGTCATATTCAAAGGTATAATGTGTAAGCTAAGCGGATGCAATTTAACCAAATTGGAAGCAATACAAGCTAGACATCCTACCGGAGTGGTGAGCATGATCATCTAGGACCCGAGAGCCTGGTGGGAGGCGGGCTGCTTCGCCACCATCACAACTTTTAGTTGGCTTCCAAGTGATGCCTTATCTTTCTTTGGGCTTGTCACCGCTCGGCCGGTGCCTCGACTAGCTATTTGTCTTCCGTGCTCACGGGATGGTGGTTCATGTAAAAAAAAATATCTTTCCTTATCTTACCGACTTCGGCCTTTCGAATACAAGCTAGACACCATATGGAACATGCAACCACATATGACACCGCGAAGTTAAAGCAAGCACCTGAGATGGTGGTTCATTGCGAGCGAGGTCATCAACTCCAGAGCTACGTTCCTCGTCTCCATCTGCTGACACTACATCCTTTAAAGCGTTGAAACGTGTCTTGCCTAGCCGCACACCAAACTGGAGCGACTTCTCTCTTTTCTTTTTGGCTTCTCTCATGCCAGCAGAGTCTGAAATACCCTTGCATAAAAACACAATAATGAGAGTAAGGGTGAAGTGTGTGCAGAACTAGTGCACTGTAAAAGTAGCAGATAGCAGGTGGCTGAAAAATAAATGACAGGAGACATATGATAGCTCTACAACATTGCATGGCAAACAAAATTAGATTCCACTCCGTATGATTTTGTAATATATGAGCACAGGAAATGCAGGTACTCCTCCAGCACACCACCACATGTGGTCATATCTAAGATAACAGTCGACTGAAAATAAATAGGCCAGTCGATTTTTTTAATGAACCGTCCGATCTATAAGGAACGGGCAGATGGCCTTCGTCTACCTCCCGCCAGTCACTATTGACGATCTTTCTCGAACCGCCAGCGACCACCGACCTGCACTCCGCCTCCGCCTCGCCTCCCATCGACCTCACACCACCGCCGTGCTTGGCGGTGCCCCAGGCCATCCCTTTAATCCCGGCCGACCTCCGGATCGGGCGCCCGGTACCTCTAGGCCGCTGCGCCCTAAGATAAACACTAAAGCGCTGCTTCCCGGCGTAAAAGGCGTACTAGCGCCTGTTACGCCGGGGAATGCTTCCGTTAATTGGGAATCAACTAGCCCGAAATTGAAATTCAGGGGGGCGACGGACCTCTAGCTAAGGTGAAATAGTATATGAGGAGAAACCTTGTGCATCGCGAGTTACTAGGAACATCTAGTATCAAGAAGAAGCGGTCAACTAGTGTCTTCGTGGGATGAATACCGTGCAAGCAGAGACGTAATATTTGTACCTAATAAGGGAAGAGGAGTACCTTTTTCGGTTGCGGTGTGGTCACCTCCACAAGTCGCGCCGATTTTCTTCTTTTTTACCGGGAAACCGATGTTACGGAGGGTGCAGGCTTGGACGAACCCATGGCCAAATTGTTGATCAAGTTGCCGTGGCCGTATGTCGGCGGAGGAAGCGGTCGAGGCGGCGAAGGGCGGCGTAACAGAACAGCTCGGTGCGGTGGAGGGTGGCGAGATTGGGCGGCAGCGGTGAGGCGCAGGACGGCGTGGTTGAACTGGCTCGGCACGGACGGCTCGGCCTCGGCTTCAACTACTAGCCGTGGAGGGCGTTGCGGTTGAGGTTGCGGTGGGCGACGGCGTCGGGGAATCGTCTCGGCGTGATGGAGGAGGCGGCGATTGATGGGTGGGATGGGGTGGCGGACGGAGGGCGCCGGGTTTCAGCGGCTGGTGGAGAGGTAGTTTTGGCGCCCACGGAGTACGAATGGGGAATCGGACGGGTGGGGGGGGGGGGGAACCATGTTTCGGTCTGGGACACACTTGTTTTTGGCTTTTTTAGCAGAAGATGGGATGCGCTTGTTTCAAATTTGGGGAAAGTACAAACTTTGCCCCCCTCTTAAATTTCGGACCTACTGTGGGTCGGGGGTAGGATGGTAATCCCAGGTGTCCCAAATAGTGGGAGGGAGCGATTTCGGCCGCGCGCATGTGTGCTTAGGCGGCCATTGTGTATGAATGTTTTTCGGATGCGGTTGCGTGGCATCTAGATGAAGCTACAAACCTACCCCGGTTTAGACCTTTGGACGTCGGGCCGGTAGGTTTCATGGGTCGGAGTTATTAGAAAAGTAATTTCCTTGTACTACCAAACATTCGTCTCACGCGGTTTGAGTAGTAGAGGCTCTTTTGGCGCTTCGTTCGAAATTTTGAAACACAAGCATTCACGTTTAGAGTACTCTTGAACTATGAGGATTGACCTAAATATACAACGTTATATTTGACCTTGTATGTTTGAAAACCTCATTAAATTATCCGCTTATTTTTGAAATTTTGACACTTGAAAATCCTATAACTACGATTATTTTGGAATGGAAGAGCCAAATTTGAATCTATTTTGTACACGACTACATATGCTATTATGTACAAAATCAGAGCAAAGATTGGTGCCACCATAATTTAGGTATGGTTTACAAATGCCATGATATCAAATTCAAATAATTGAATGGACTTCATGTTGAATTCAATTTTTTTAAGCCACCTTAAGTTGAATTCAAATGTATGCTAGTTCATAGGTAGTAGCTATTTATAATGTCCATTGTGTAACTTTCGTATGTATAATGTGCTTTACACACACAACATGAACTATACTCACGTTTATATTCGATTGCTAAAGCGATGCATTGTCTGGAGTACAAAATACTAACTATGTGGATCAATTGTGTCGAATAATAACATAAACATGCTCAAATTCGATAGAATCTAGATGTCTGATGGATCAATGACCGCTCCTTACGCGAATTGCAAATATCATGATCCCATCCTAATATTTGGATACAATTTATATCTTTAATCAATGTGTAGAGCAGTCTTTTACGTGTAGTTTCACTCTCCATCGGTGGTCTCTCACACATGCTCACACACTCTCTCCCGAGGTGTCTTCCTCGCTCACATGCTCCAGATATAACCCTCCCTCCCTCTCGTAACCATTTACAACTGTTTTCACTAACCTTTATCACAAGCACTCTTCCTCTCGCAAACATACACACACACAATCCTCATTGACCCTTTCTATATAAATGGACCTGCCTACGTGTCTCATGTACGCACATTATCTTTACGCCTGTCTCTCACGCATTGTCTCACACCTCTCTTCCTAATCGTGAGTATGATTCTAGCAGAGCATTCTGTAGGATGCCCCTTAAAGTTATGTTGGATGAATAGTAATATCAGAGATAAAGGGGTTACCTTAGTCCGAGAAACTAGGGTTACAAATCCTAGCTGGCTTTGTCAGTGGACACAAAGTCGTTCACAATTCTGCTATCTTTGTCTTGTACGACTAGTCATCCATGGTCTTCCTAAATGTGTCACGGGCCGACCAATGTGGCGCAGGACGGAACAGAACGAAGAGCCTCACCTCGACCCACCGGACCTCACGCGGCGACACACCCTCTGCCCCCACGTCTCATTATCTTCTCACACCCACACATACCAACACAAACACCACACACACAGAAAATTTCTCCTGGTGCCTCTATTCCCTCCCCTTGCATATACACACTCAAGGAATGGAATCTCTTGTCGTGACATCATATTAAATCTCTCTCTCTAGACCACTCTCATTTCTCATGCTATCTCTCCCACGCCCATCGGCCCCTCTATCCATGCCTCTCTTGAATACGTAATACACACACATACCTCTCTAGGCCCCGCCAAATGCATCAACTACACATTCACACATGTTACATCCCTTACCCCATTGATCTAAAAAGCCCTCTCTTCACATTTATTTCGAATACAACATTCCTTTTTAATAAAGTGTGTCCAAAATATTATTTTAGAGTTTCTACATATATACAACATTACAAAGTTATATGGAGGAGTACAAGCGCTAATTTGCATTGCATGGTGCCCACAATGATATTTATTCCGCACTGTGAATTTGTATATTTTTATACTATATACAAAGTTAGTCATAATAAAGAGAAACGAAGAGCATCTCTCTCTCCATCGCATACCCCCCCCCCCCCTGTACGCCCCTTTCACGTATGCACACAAAACTATCTCCAGGTCCTCTAAAAGTAAGCCCCCAGAAAATTCACGCATGTTTCATCTTTCTCTCGCAATATATGCAATGACGATCATTGGATTTGAAGCGAAAGCACGATACGTACATTGGACTTCAGAATCCACTCATTACGGTCACCATTTACGTTTAGTGGTTATAATGCAGTCACGGGCTCACCGTACAACTCTGTATTTGCTAATGACATGACTAGTTGACGAGTTAGACGCTCCACGTGGCACCTCTAGTGTTGCATCACATTATCTCACTACCATCGTGCCCACCTGTCGACTTGTATCTACTCTACATCTACACTCTTATAAAATACATAAAATACACTGTTATAAAAAACAGAGTTGGTGATGATGGTGTGCCTGCCATCGTGCAATATAGGCCGTCCGATTTATATCACGGATAGGAAAGGAACTATGGCAATTTTGCAAAAAGGTACCCACACACCTCTCCACATTTGCAAATAAGGTCTTGCCTCGTTCATCCTTTTCTCTCACAAGATAAACAAGTCATACAAATGCATCTTGATGTTACGTGCAACGCACGGGCATCTTGCTAGTAAGAATGAAAGCAAACGACAAAAAAATATTTGGACGGTGGTTCGAAGTCATGACCGCGGGCACAGCGGACAAGGTGGCCTTGTATTGGTATGCTGAGCCGTTTGTTTTAAAACACAGGAGCTGGTGTGGTGATTATACACACACGCACGCATGCACACGAACTGCATCCACGCAACACTCACACAAACACATGCACCCACGCACGCACGCAACACCCACACGTACACACGCAGCCACGCACGCACGCAACACTCGCACGCACGCACGCAACACTCACACGCACACACGCACACATGCATGCACACACCAGTACACCACACGACCAACACACACTCTCACGCTCAAGTGCTCAACCTACATGTGCATGCGCACACATCAGTCCCCGATGCATACATACACAACCAGGTGATTCCAGCGCGGGTTGGAGCCTTGTCGCTTTGCATAAATTAGTGTTTATCTGACCTTTTGCCTATGCGAACTGACAGGTGGGACCCACAACGAACTTGGTCAATTTAACTAGTCAACATGGCGCCACGCAGACTATTTGGCCGGTCAACAGAGTGCAATGCGATGTTGAGCTGTGAGCAAGTGACCGTATAATCACCGCAAAACGTATATAGTGACCGTAATCAGCTTATTCTGAAGTTCGGTGACCGTATTACGCTTTTCTCTCTGTAGGCCCTCCAAAACTACATCTCTACGCATTCTCGCATGTTACATCTAACAACTATGCAATACAACACTACTACTACACTCTAACACAATAAATCATATGTGTTTTTAGTTTTACTAGATATCATATTGTTACTTATAATTATTCAGTTTGCATACATTAAAATTGCCTTTGAAATGTATGGCCAGTATCATCTACCGCGCGGGAAAAATCCCGCCCTTTCCTGTTTAATCGGGTTTGTATCGACGGATCATGTGAAACAACAAAACTATACTCGTACTATACAGTACAAGTGACAGTTCACTGGGCCGTTGTGTCGTCTACTCCTTCGTCGTAAGAGTGGAGCGCTCGCTTTCATAAATCTTCTAGTCCCTTTCACCGACATGTGGGACATCAAGCTACCAGGTCCACGTGCCATACCGGAATACAGTGCAGAGCAGCCGGGGTGAAGCACCCGATCATGGCGCCCGGCGTAGTAATGAGTAATGAGGCGTCAAATCACAAAGCTGCACCTTTCCCTTGATTAAGTTGGAGGGGCGAAGCAACCATCATTTCACTCGTTCTTTGAATCCGCTTCTCCCTCATCTTCTTCAACTTAACCACGTGTTGCTTCTGCCATTGTTCTGCCTCATGTGGGACGCGGATCGGCTTGGTAAAGCACTGACATGTGGGACCGCATGTTAGCAAACCGCCAGGACAACGTCCTCGAAAATAAGAAGCCTAATCCTAGACTTACAAAGGGCTACGTAGCTGCTACGTATACTTTCCATCTAATCTATATATGCCCCCTGATTTTCAGGTGGGGTGGGCCTAATCCTCTCCTTTAATCCAATCAAATAGTCCCACATCACATCAGTTCATAACTTTACGTAAACCATTACGTGGATGTAGCATTGCTCAAATAAGAAACCTCACCCGCCATCTGCGCGGCAAAATCACCTCCTTTTTACTAATCTCGATTCTATAATATTTTAGATCAATATAATTGAGATTTGTATAGATAGCACACAGGAGCAAAACCAAGTGGTACGGTTAAGGGCATCCACAATGTGTAGTCAAATGTGAAAATAGCTTTTGGCATCGCGGGAACCATTGTGGACGGTGTTGCCAAAGCCAAAAAGATGGAACCGAAGCTCCCTGATTGATTGATTGAAGGAATAGAAAAATGCAACGTCTCTCCTCTTTCTCCCATGCTTGGGCGCATGTAGTACAGTATAGAGCATAGAGTTTACTCCCCTGTCCCTTCTATCACAAATCACAAAGCAGTGAGGCATCAAATCACAAAAGCACGGACGAAGCAACCATCATTTCACTCTTCGCTGACCCCGCTTCTCCATCGTCTTCTTCGAGAAGCCATCTCACCGCATTAGTTACTCCTAGTAGTACTAGTAAAGGACTTCCTGGATGCAAATAAGGCGGTTGTCTCGGCTTGCAGGCGGCACTAGCGAACGACTTACCGTGTCTCCCTCAATGGTGTTCTCCGTCGAACGCACTTCGCCAAACCACCAAAAAAAATATCGTCGACGTCACCGCAATGGGGAAGGAAGTCAAATATAGTTACTACCTCCATTTTTTTGTACACAAGGCCAGTATATCAAAATTACAATTTGGAAAGGGCCACTAACACTAGTCGAGGCAAAATTGATGGGGTTAGCAACCAAGGACATTAATATCCCCTGCATGCATGCGGAAGTGAGAAGGTTGGTTTGCATGGCGCTGCATTAATCAAGCGATGAGGAGTGAGATGATTAGCTCTTTGGTCTTTGGAGAAGAAAATACGCATTAATTGACACGTGAAACGAGGATTTGTATCGATTAAATCCCGCGAAGGAAAACCCATGCTTTCTTTTTTAACACTAGTACTCCTAGTACGTACGTACTTATCCTGTTTGGGTCTAGGCCTTGCATTGCCAAACTTCGCCACACATTTTTGCCAAGCTTGCCTAAAGTTTTCAAAATGAGAAGGAGGTACACTTGCGCACGGCTATTGCGGGCGCACCGCACCCTCACATGGTCGCTCCTGCACGCCACGGTCGCACCGCACCCTCACACAGTCGCTCCTGCACGCTGCAAACCCAACCAAGGGAACGCACCCTCACTGACACGTGTTGTCGCATGTGAACACACCAAACTCAGCCATCCTATCGCTGACACATAATTTTCGTTCATAGAGTATGTTTATCCAAACGCATGTTGGGGAGTATCCGTACGGCCCGTGCGGTGGTTTGTTGGGGAATAAGAAGAGGTGAGGAAGAAGGAAACAAGGAAACAAGGGTTAGGAGACGTAGGATATTCATCCAACCGCCTGAAATGGTAGACTGACCCAAGTCAGGCGACTTGCATAACAAATATATTTTTTACACGGCAAAAGATCCATGAAAACAACAACATAAAGAAAAACTATCACTGCTCGCGGAAAGAGACGGCCTCGTCGTCTTTGGGCTATACGGCGAACCAGCCGGCGTGTGTCTCCGCACCGTGGTTGTCCTCGGCCTCTAGCTACTCGTTCAAGTGGAGCGTGAGGGCGCTCTGCCCGGACGAGAGCACAGCCCGGTTCAAGTCGAGGACGTCCGGTTCCGCCTGCAAGAGGGCCTCGATGGCAGCGGCATCCGCGCGCTCCGCGTCGAGTCGAGCCTCCGCCGCCCGGTTCAAGTCCAGGACGTCCGGTTCCGCCTGCAGGAGGGCGTCGATGAGAGCGGCATCCGCACGCTCTGCATCGAGTCGAGCCTCTGCCGCCCGGTTCAAGTCCAGGACGTCCGGTTCCGCCTGCAGGAGGGCCTTGATGGCAGCGACATTCGCGCGCTCCGCCTCAAGTTGAGCCTCCGCCGCCCGGTTCACATCCTCGACATCTGGTTCCGCCTGCAGGAGAGCCTCGATGGCAGCGGCATGCGCGCGCTCCGCGTCGAGTTGAGCCTCTGCCTCCCGGTCCTCCTTTAGTATCGCCATGTTGAACCGCTGGTCCGCTTGCACCATGGGGACTTCGGGACGGCCCACGAAGTCGATGTCCATCGTCTCGTACCCATCGGGGGCCTTCTGCGCCGCGACCTCTGCCATGAACATTGGATCGGCTTCCTCCTCCTCGTAGCTTGGCTCCAGAGAACTCGGGGATTGGCTCGCCACAAAGCGAGCTTGGGAACAGAGGTCTGTGGCGCCGACCGCCGCCGTGATTTCTGCGCGGCGCTCCGACGTCAGCATCTTGTAGTAAGTGATCTTGCGGTGCACCATGGCTTTCCGGTGAACTAGGGGACGCTTGATGCGGGCTAGGGGATCGAAAGGTGGGGGAATGGGCTGGAGATTTGGTGTGGTTTTAGGGCGTTGGCTGTCGTGAGGCCCGCAGCGAAAGGTTACGGTGTGAATAGTGGTTCGGTGACGACCGGTCAATCGGTTTTGACTATACATCGCTCTTGTCGCGTTCAGGTTGCAGCGGCCACGCTGGACCCTCCACGTTGCTCACCGAATGGAGCAGCGCTTCGTCTTGCGTTTTAAGCTCGCTTGTGGGACCGCAGTTGAGAGCAAACCGGCGTCCCTCCCCCTCCCCCGCTCGCGTCATTTATTATACCACCACTCCCTCTGTTTTATGCAGAGTAAATAAAAACAGAGGGAGTATACAACGGATGAGGATCCCCTGACGTGGCCTAACCCATTGAGTAACTGACATGCGGGGCCTAGCAAGCATGGGGTCCGCCAGTAAGTGATCGAAAGGGAGGGTAAGGCAGGGATACCTACGTTAGAGGATCCACTTCCACTATACTACTTTGACCAAATGTTAGAGTAATGATATATGACATGCAACTTACACAAATGTTAGAGTAATAATATATGACATGCAACTTACACAAAGCATACAGGGTCTAATGCGTTTTTCGAGGCTAACTTTGACCAAATGTTAGAGTAATAATATATGACATGCAACTTACACAAAGCATACGGTCAAATTCGTATGTGAAAGGAGTTTCCAATGATATAATTTTCACATTATACATCTCATGTACTATTAATCTTGTCAATAGTCAAATTGGAAACCATCTCGAGTACAAATCTAGGAGTACATACAAATCTAACAATATTGATTGGGCGTTGTTGAATGTTGATACCTTTTTGATCAAAGTAGATATACTTTGACTACACATAAAACTTATATGTAAACTACTCCCTCCTTCCATCTGTATAGGGCCTAATGCGTTTTCGAGGCTAACTTTGACCAAAAGGTAGAGCAATAATATATGACATGCAACTTAAACAAAGCATACCATCAAATTCGTATGTGAAAGGAGCTTCCAATGGTATAATTTTCGCATTATACATGTCATGTACTATTAATCTTGTCAATAGTCAAAGGCGGTCTTGAAAAATGCATTAGGCCCAATATAGATGGAAGGACGGAGGAGAAAGGAGCGGAGGGAGTATATTGTACGTTCAAAAATGAAACGAACCTTGAATACCCTTTATATATGATTTGCGGATGCTATGATCACCGGTTCAAAATTTTGAATCCGCCTTAGGTATCACGTGCCCCCACTCGTTCCCTCTCGATTTCATCTCGGGTGCGGAGATCTATTGAAAGAGGACTAGGGTGGGTACACGAATGATACTCGGCGGAATGTTCAAATGAGGCATGCGGGAGGATGGACTCATTTGGAGGGCAACATGATCGATGGAGAAGAGGGTTGGAGAGGAATGAGAAATAAGCAAACGCCACATGATTATACTTGAACAGCTCAAATAAACAATAAGTTGTCTCGCTTGGCCTACATAGTGAAAGGCCTAATGCACAAAGTGGAGCACTCACGCTCGAATATGGCCGAGAAAACATGGAAACAGACATGTGGGGCACACCCGTCGGGACGACGTAGCGCAGACTAGTCCAATGGAGGAGCTGGCCCACGACTTCCTCGCCACCAACAACCATTCATGTGGGTCGTTGGGGCCAACAACGGGGCGCAGCTCCAGCACCAGCTCTGGACACGGAGACCGCGGTGAGCGACACACTCATATCGTCGCTAGACACGGTCGGTTTCAGTTTGCCGAGGGTGGCATTAGTGCTGTGGCACGACCAACGGTATGTTTGGTTTGTGCCCAAGGTTGCCCCATCAAAGCATTGGGTAGCCAAAATTTTGGTTGAGGTATTGGTTGCCCATGATTTGGCCGACATTGGCAAGAAAAATGAACTTGAGTTGGCTAGAGTTCATTGGCATGCCAAAGAAATGGCAACCATCCAACAAAGACCAATCATTGGGTCATGACCAAAATTTTGGTTGAGGTATTGGTTGCCCATGATTTGGCCGACATTGGCAAGAAAAATGAACTAGAGTTAGCTAGAGTTCATTGGCATGCCAAAAAAATGGCAACCATGCAAACAAAGACCAATCTTTTGGTCATGACCAAAATTTTGGCAAGGTGCACTTTGGCCACAATCCAAACACACCCCAACACCCGGCTTGTCGAGGATGCACGGGGCGTCGCGACGCATCCGCGGAGTGGTGTACCGCAGCCAACTGCATCCTCTGGACCTAAGACCATGTCGGGTCGTCTTGCTTTTTCAATGACATGCGGGGATCGCATGTGAGCAAAGGGCATCTCCAACGTTGCCACGACCGCAGCTGACTACCCTGGCACTCCAAAACTCTCGTCCCTCGCGCCGTCGCGCGGTGCGTTCCCAGCCGGCGCCAGCTACCCGCATTCATGCCGTCCGTTCGTATGTCATCATTAAGAGGCTCGGTGCCCGAGGAACAACTCCGGCGACTTAATGACGCACCCGGAAGCTTGGCCTCACCGGAATGCGCTACTTAAAGCAGCAACGCCTAGCTAACCTCCACACCATAGCGCATTGTCCTCCTACCTGGAACCACATCCGCCATGACCGCAAGCGCGAACGCTCTGCGGGAGAGCTTGTCTTCGGGGATGGAGCTCGAGGTCGCCGCCCTCGCTCAAGTCGCCGCTGGCGGTAGCCACGCTAGCGGCGACAGCGGGAGCACCGTCAGCCACGTGTCCTACTTGCCGCCGTCCAACATCCAGCACCGCCGAGGTCGGGGACTCCTCCGAGGATGAGTAGGGCATGGGAGGCGGCAGGGCATGGTGTGCCAACTGGCCGGTCTGTCTCCCGTGTTCTACTTTTCCTCGCCGGAGACCGCACCTTCACTTCATGGGTCTTGAACCCCGCCCCTGTACATGGAGATCACAGATGGAGGACGTCGGTCACCGCCGTAGAATAGGTTTAGGGTCGGGTTTCTTTTATTTTTTTATCCTATAAAAGTTCGAAATGTAATGAAAATTTGCCGTGTTTGCATTAATCTCGGCCGGTGTATATGAACTTCCACAATAATATACATATTGTAGGAGTACTAGCAAGATGCCCGTGCGTTGCGAAGATCAAGATCTTGTGGGAGAAAAGGATGAACGAGGGAAAGCCTTATCTGCAAATGTGGAGAGGAGTGCAGGTAAATTGTCATAGTTTCCTTCCTATCCGTTAGATATAGATCGGACGGCCTATATTGCAGGATCGGACACATCTTTCTACATCTACGGGAACCTACGAAAGTGTTAACGTTAATTGCCTCTCTCACTCCTCCCCTGATTTTCATGGTGGTGGGCCCCTCCCTCCCCCCAATCTACAATCAACAGCTCACACGTTTCACATTACGTTAATTACGTAACTGGGATTACGTAGGTGTAGCATTACTCGTCCTAAAAAACCCAACTAAGCCAACCTCCCAGCATATCGTGTGGGAAAAGACCTGGCCGCGCCGTTTTAGTCGGGATTACCAGATTACTAGTAGTAGTATCGATGGATCGCGCGAAGCAACAATTTTTTTAGGGGGCGAAGCACCTAGTTTAAAAGGAAAAAATGCGGTACACTCACAACACTCCTGTCGCGGTCGCATTGCACCCCACACACGTTCAGTCCTACACACGGCTCACGCATAAGCGGAACGCTCGCTTGCCTCTTCACCGACACGTGGGGACTGCACTTGGAGAAACCGACCATGCGCCAAACTCCCCCGCCCACCGCGAAAATCCTCCCCCTCCCACACCCAAAATTCCCCCAAATCCGATTCAACGCCCTTCGCCAACTAGCCAATAATATTCCACAAACCCCCCTATCCCCTCCACTCCATTCGCTCCGCCAAAGCCGCCCTCCCCGCGCCCGATACGTAGGCGCCAGCGGTTCGGCGATCCTCTCGCTCCACAAGATGCGCTCGTGGCTGCCGTCCTCTAGCCGTGCCGCCACCTCTAGCTACGTTCTTGTGGAAGCGCACGGCGGTCAGCACCGCCACCGCTGGCGACGTTCGTGTGGAGACGCACGGCATTCAGCTTCTCCCATGGTAGGCGCATTCTAGACTGAGGGCCCGTTCATGTCGGTGTAGCGCTGAATGTTAGCTGATAGACGCTGTTAATCTCACTGTTTGCCGAAGTAGTTTACTGTCAATATGCTCTGCTTAAGAAGCTTCCTTGCCCTGTTCTGCACTCAATCTGCTTAGCTGAGATGCCATGCCAAGGCCGATTAGTTGCTAAAATATCCCGCCATATATTTATTGTGACATAGATTGCCATGGTCTAGTAGCCAATCTGTTAGGTGAAATAGCTCTACAATGTTTTATACTCGATCTTTGTTGCTGCGATGGCCTTCGATAGTTTGATGGCTGTGTGCTCGGCCTCATTGACTGCTGAAACAGCTTGCCATAATTTGGCACTCAAATCAGTTTGCTGAATTAGCTTTACATATATTTCGTTACTTAGATCTGCTCGTCCAAATATCTTGCCATAGCTTTAGACATCGACCTAGGTATTTTTTTATGGACTTCATAAAAAAGCATATATGTTTTTCCTGTAATATCTAGTAGAAGAACTAATTTGTATGTCTAACGAGATGGACATGACTGGATAACTTCTGCTCAAGATTCTCCGCTGCATATGTCGAGGGTTGAAAACTTCATGAACTTTATCGTAGCTGAGTACGGTGGTCCGAAATCAGATGTGCTCTGCCCATGTAGCAGTTGTATGAATTCAGTTACAAGACCCGATCAAGCTGTGCAAAATCATCTACACTTGTATGGGATGTCGGTCACATATACTAGGTGGGTTCATCATGGTGAAGCTATGAACGTCAATGTTATTGACTACGTGGAAGCAGCAGATCACCATCTTGATCTCGCCTCGATGCTCGTGGAAGAGGAGGAGGAGGAGGTGGTGGTGGAGCCGGTGAGTTTTACCAACATTGAAACAATGCTACAAAATGCTCGTGCATTCCGTGAACTTTCACTGCGAGAAGAAAAACGGTGGGCCCGCATGTTGGAACAATGCAATGTTGCTGTCACCCCAGGAAATAAGCTGTCAGTATTCTCAGCTATGGTCACCTTTCTTCAGGTGAAGACATCTGAGCGGATGACCAACAAATCATTTGATGCGATGTTGGCTGCTTTCCGCGAATCTTTCCCAGATGCGTCTGAGCTGCCACACACCTACAGTAAAATGAAGAATTTCCTTCGTGCAGTTGGAATTGGATATGATATGATCCATGTTTGTAAGAATAATTGTGTTACATTAGGAAGGATTATGCCAACTTAAGTGAATGCCCGAAATGCAAATCATCAAGATGGAAAGATGGCGATCTTTGTGAAGAGGATTCCTCATAATGTTCGAGACATTTTCCAATTACACCAAGATTGCGAGAGGTTGTTTCATGATGCTTTGGAAATAAGAGAGGATGTACTTTGTGGCATTCTAGGAACCAGAGTACAGAGATCGAATGTAATGAGCCATCCATCTCATGGTAGTGAGTGGAAAAGCTTCAATGATAAACACAAAGAGTTTCTTTCTTGACTCGAGAAACATTAGACTTGGCTTAGCTTCGATGGATTTAACCCATTTGGCCACAGGCGCCACATATAGCATGTGGCGATTGCTTGTTATCCCTTACAACATGCCTCCAAATGTACGCACCAAAGAATCAAACTACATGATGGCCTTGCTCATCCCGTGTCGAAAAAAGTCACGGAAAGGATTTTGATTTGTTCATGGAGCCTCTTGTGGAGGAACTTCAACAGCTATGGAAGGGTGTTCTCACTCGAGACCTATATAGCAGCCCACCGGCTGATTTCTTTCAGCGTCTTTGTTATAATTTGGTGCATCCATGATTATCCGGTTTGGGCACTATGTCGGGCGAGCGACACATGGTTACAATGCATGTGTTATTTGTGACAGGAATCATTGTCATCATAATACTTAGCAAGATCTGTTACATTGGACACCGCCGTTTCCTTGCCAAGGACAAGCCGCTTCCTAGAAAATACCGAAGACATGTGTTCAATGCAAAGCATGAAAACCGTGATGCGCCAAAGAGGCTCACCGCCCGATGAGTTGCAAGTGGAATTAGAGAAGGTCGGGCATATTACACCAGGAAACCATCATGATAATGGTAGCGGAAAAAGGCGTGGCGAGGCGGAAGAGATTATTGTTTACCCGCAGGTCCACTTTGTGGGACTTGGAGTACTGGAAAGATTTGGATCTGCGGCATAATCTTTATGTGATGCACATCAAGAAAAATATATGTGGCAGCATTATCGGCACACTTCTTAATATTGAAGGCAAGACGAAAGATACCTTAAAATCTAGGATTGATTTGACATACACAGGTATCGACGAGATTTGCGGGTGCAAGATGAAGGTAAACCACGGGATATGGCACCGGTAGTATGCGTCTTGGACAAGGTAAAAAGAAAAGAATTCTGCGAGGTCATCACGTGTGAGATTCCCACATGGATTTGCTACCAACCACGAAAGGAGAGTCGGTGTAGATGGAAACAAGGTACAAGGGTTGAAAAGTCATGACCGCCACGTCCTAGTTCAAAGGGTTTTACTGTTATCCTTAGAGGATTGGGCATACGACTTATACTGAGCAATTGCGAGTTCGGACAGTTCTTGAGGGAACTCTGCGGTAGGAATATCGAGGATAGATGCTTTGGAGCGTCTTAGAGACAAGATACCAACTATCCTATGCGACCTTGAGAAGATATATCCTCCGGCCTTCTTTGATGTGATGGTGCATTTGGCTGTTCATCTACGATGAGGCACTACTTAGAGGTCCAAAGACAGTATGGCTGGATGTACCCTATTGAAAGGCGGCTAGGCACTTTCAAGGGCTATGTTAGGAACGAGCTAGACCCGAGGGTTCCATTGCGAGGCCTACATTGCTATAGAAGCGTTGACATTACGCTCAAAATACATTGAAACAACCTGATCGACTTAGCAAAGAGGTGGGTGAATACAATCCCGGGCTCAACGTTTTCGATTATTCTGCTCGAGTTCTGAGGAAGAGTCGACAAGAGGACAAACCTAAAGATTTGGACAAAATGGTTTGGTATGTGTTGAATAAGCATCTGAGATACTACCTTATATCAAGTAAGTGCGAGCTGCAGCTTATACATCATAATCTACTAAACTTCCAAAGCACATTCTTATATATTTAGATGTTTGTGCGATCACTATGTTGTGCAGCATCTACAAAGAGGAGTTACTGCCATAAAATCCAAGAAACATTGACAAACTGGTTATGGCAGGATTTGCGAAATGGTTCAAGAACCATGTAAGCTTTTGAAGTGCATTGTCAGTTTTTGTAATATATTGAGTACATAAGATGATCAGCTTGTCTATTTTCTAACCATAGGTTAAGAAGATGCGGGTGTCGGATTTCGGGTTCCGGCAGACCCTTGAGGTTCGAACTCTGGGGTGCGCGCGGAGATTACGCCCTCTACCTCTCTGTCTCGCAAAGATCTAAACTACTGAAAGAACAACACAAAGAGGCATAAAGGTTTATACTAGTTCGGGCCACCATTGTGGTGTAATACCCTACTCTAGTTTGTGGTGGGTGGATTGCCTCTTGGGCTGATGATGATGAACAATACAAGGGAGAACTGCCTCGCGAGGGTCTGCTCTTGGCTGGGACGATGAACTGCTAGGAGGAGTTCAGCCGCCCTTCCCTCTCTCTCTCTGATTCTCTGCTTGCCCAGGTTCTGGACCTCTTCTTGATCTAGATGCTGAATGCCTCTACCCTGGGGGTGGCTAGTCCTATTTATAGGCAAAGGCCCTGGGCCTCTTCCCAAATATTGAGCGGGAAGGGCGCCAACAATTGGCCATTTTGAAGGGGAACATCTGGTACACTTATCCTAACTAAAGTTGGTCCTCGCCTGCCAAAGGCTCTGTGGTGACGCCATCCTGGGCTCTACGATGACCTCCTTCCCACCGTTGGACTGGTCTTGATCTCGTTGCACCGAAATGGATGCCTTTGCTTGATCCTCTCGCCTGCGCTTGCCCCCTTTGCACCAAAGAGGAAAGGAGGACACTGCGCGGGCTGGCGCCCGCCTGGCGCCCTTGGTCGTCATGGCTTGCGTCATGGGCACCTCGTGAGGTACCCCGCCTTGATCTCTCCGCCTTCTCGTGAGCCAGCCTGACGAGGCCACGCCTGAGGAAGCTCTGCGTCGTCCGCCCCGCGAGGCTTGGCCCCTCGCGAGGGTCTTGGGTCCTGTGTTGATGAAGATGGGCCGTGCTGGGCCCCCTTTAAGCCACCCCGCAGGCCGCAGGTAGGCAAGTCTGGGGACCCCCGTTCCCAGAACGCCGACAGCGGGAGGATGGGCAGGCAGTTGATGATGCCCTTTACTCACTAGCAATGGGTCCTGATACTCGGGTAAGACATTATGAATATTGCGTTGTTGGAGATGTGTGCTACAACACCCTTGCACGAGACGAAGGCAGGAAGACACAAAATAGTGCCATCATGAGCACGGATACGTATGACAAAGAGACAACTGAAATGTATGCTAACATAACAGACATTGTTCGATTGCGATATATCTCCGATTTCGAGGATCATCGTTGTGTGGTTACATTGTCTTTGTCGTTGGTATAACCTGTTTTCCGGGATCGCAAAACCCGTGAGCTGATGATTATTTCAAATCCATCAATGTCAAAGGCGTGCAGACCAACGAGCCTTTTATTTTGGCAAATCAAGCAACACAGATATTTTTCTTGGAAGACACATTTGCACGTAGCGATGAATGGAGAGTATTGCAAAGGTTTGAGCAGAGGAATTTGTTTAATGAAGTTGCACAACAAGATGATGCTTACACTGCTCCTGATGTACAAGATAACATAGATGTTCCTAATATCTTTGAGAACCATCACGTCAATGACGCAGTCGAAAAGATTGACTGTCATCTTTGTGGACATACAAGAGTTGATCAAGAAGAAGCCAACGTTCGAGGACGTTGAGGACGAAGAAGAAGGTGACACCGTGGGGAATTACGATTCAGACTGATACACATGGCGAAGATGTTGACGCTGCTGCTGCGGATGATGATTACATTGCTTTTTATCTACTATGTGAAATTGTGTTTGCTATGACAACTGAAACCTGATGAACATGTTGTTTAGTATTTTGCTGTGAGAACATCACTTGTTATGTATGCTGATTTGTGTTTGGTGATTGTATGACAACTAAAACATGATGACATTGTTGTTTAGTTGTACTCATATTTGGCTGTGAAACTTGAATTTGATGACATAGTTTGTTGTTGGACTGCAATTTGCTCGACGTCTTCGAATGAGAACAAAGCTGACCCGACCGGGCCTCTGCTATTTATTTATTTATATGAGCAAAAGGGGATACCCCCTGATTTCTATTAATATAAATCATTAGATGTTCACAACACTATGCCCAGCCTGCTACACAGGTTTCATTCATTACTAGTTTAAGCAAAGTGCTCATCTCATAGCCACTGAATACATCACGAGTGCTACATACACTGCAAATAAAGAGACAATCATCCTACAGAGCAGATCGATTTTGCCCATTATCTTCACAAGCTCTTTCATCTCCTCATTGCTCTCAAGGCCGTTCAGCAGCTGTTGCCTGGCCATGATCAGATGAACTGCATCTTTAACCTTTTGCTCTACATCTTCCTCTTCTGTCGTTCCTTCAGTTACTTGTCCAACACCCCAACCTGCTGGTATTGGGATTCCTCGGCTAACCAAATAATCAGTGTAGTTGCATTCCCCACATCGAATCTTCCCGTAAATACAAATCACACGAATCTTCCCTTTTACGCACGAATCAAATTGGTAGATCATCAACCAAACTATTAAAAAAATCAGCAACTGAAAGCAGCATAACAACACTTAAACATATTATTACCCCATGATTCGGGCATTTGTAGAAGACTCGGCCAGGGTTGCGGATTGTGGTTGAGACGCGACGGATGACTCTGCGTGATTTGCAGCAGTGGCATCACACCAACGGCAATGAGTTGCGATGAGCAATCGGCTGCGGTCTTGGCGTCTTACGAGGGTGTGATGAGACCCACGGCGATGAATGCAGGTTGTGACTTGGCGCATATCTGGTTGTTACTGCCGAAGAGCGGTGGACGAGCAGCCAGCGGACATGGTTGGTGCGGCGAGCTTGATGCTAAGCGAGTAAGTAGAGAAGAGGAGAAGCGAGCGTTGGATATGTCGGTTTCATTACTTGCGAGTAGCATAGCACCATATATAGTCATAGTCTAGGTTTGGATTGAACCAGCTACGAGAGCACGTCTTTCTTTTTCTAAAACTTCGGCAACGTCTCTTTCTTTGGTACACTAGCTTGTTCTGTACGCCTTCCCAAGTCTTTCATTTTCATTCCCTTTTTTTTGCGAGGAAGGAAGGAGGACAAAATTGAGAGTTCCTGGGACTCGAACCCAAGACCTCTCGGTTGAAAACCAAGGGTGCTAGTCACCTATATGGCGAACGTTCCCTGTGAGGAGGACGGCAGACGAACACATTTTCCTCGCAGTTTTCTTCCTATATATAAAAAAGTATGCTACTTGGTGTCCGCTTAGTCAACAAACGATTGTGCCAACCTTGATCGTTGGATTGACATTCAACGTCTATCGCGTTTCTTCAGTCTCTTCTTCCTCGAGCCGCCGAAGCCAAACCAGCGCCGGCGGGACCGTCTGCTCCCGCCTCCCACGGCTGGCTGTGATCTGCCCGGCTCCTGTTCGTTCCCGTCCGAGGCCTCACCATCGTCCTCCGCCTTGGTTCGCTCGCCGTGGCGCCGCCCTCCGGTGTTGTCAACATGGTCAACAACCGAGAGGAATAAGGAGATGACTGTACATGGTGAGGATGACAATAGGGACCCAAGCAGCGCCAGTAATTTTGTTTTTCGGGACGGAGAAGGGTATCAAGCTGGGTTGCGGGACCCGTGGCCCGTCTAGCCGAGCTTTTATTTCATATGTTTAGCACATGACCAGCCCAGTTTGATTTTTTTCCTTTCTGAAAATTGCTAGCCAGCTATTTTGTTTTTTGCAGAATAACCAACGTAGGCCTACTTGCTTTTCTACGCCCTGCTGGGCCGGAAATCTTTCAAGATGAGGAGGGATGCAATTTGCCTAGAAAATGGGCTATAAGTAATAAGAAATGGGTTATAAGTAATAATAAATGGGCTGTAAAATGAAAAAATACAGCAAACAGACAATTAGTTCCAAAATACTGTTTTCTTCGGATTTTGATATTTTAAATTTCATTATTTTTGTGCGGGTAAAATTTTATTGAATTTAAAATAAGGTATATTTAGATTTAAAATTAATTTGAATCTGGCTAGAAATTTCGAGCTGTATGCTGTTTGGGACAGATTTGGAGGCTGACTTGTGGGTCTACTAGGTTGGCATGTACTTTGGCTTTGTCAACTTAGTCCACAAACGATTCTAGCACCGATGGACCGTTGGATGTTAATCCAACGGCCGTTCGCTTCTTCAATATCTCGATCTTCTTGCTCCGGCCGCCCAAACCAGCTCCTCGGTGGGACTGCATGCTCCCGCCTCCATGGCCGGGTCTTTGCCCCGCACAGCCGCACCGCCCACCCTACTTCATTGCTGGCGTGCCATTCCTCTACTCACCCACACCTCCTGTTATTTTCCGGCGGCAATAGGACCAAGAAACCCTCGTACTCCCCACGCGTGAGCAACCATTGCCGAGTCTTCCCGGCTCCGTGTCGTTCTCTTCCTAGGCCTCGTCGTAGATCAATCGACATGGTGCTCTCGGCGCGGCCTGGTCAACTTGGTCAACGAATGACATCCATCGGCCGTGGACTGTACGCGCAAAATAATGATTCCTCCACCTGACAGTTGGGACCCACCGGAAGGGCATCTGTATTTCGCGAAAAAAACGTTCCCCCCGCTGACATGTCGAACCCACCAGCTATATCTTCGCACGCAAGGAAGTGCCTCCTTACTACGCACAAAAAAATGAATACCCTCCTGCTAGCTGGGACCCACCATAGTGGGAGGATGACTTGTGGGCCAACAAAGTTGACGGGGACGGAGGGCTTTGTAAACTTAGTCAATATGAACGATTCTAGCTCCAGTGACCGTACGATGTCCATCCAACGGCCGTAGTGCTTCTTCAACCTCTGGTCTTCTTGCTCCAGCCACCCAAAGCAGCGCCGGTCGTGCCGCATGCTCCTGCCTCCCGTGGCCGGCTGTGCTGCCGCGGAGGCCTCACCGCCCCCTACTATTCCCACCGCTGGCCAGGCCCTGCGGTGACGGCAGCCTCACACCGCAGCCAAACCAGTGAACCCTCGTACTCCTCTCCACGCGGGCTTCCACTGCCGCGTCTTCCCCGGCTCCACGTCGTCCCCTTCCTAGGCCTCGCCGTCGTCCACTGCCGTGGTGCTCTTCGCGCGGCGTGGTCAACGTGGTCAAGGATAGACTTCCATTGGAAGAGTACTGTACGTGGGGAGGCTGACAGCTGGGTCCATGGCCACAGCCCAGTTTTTCTGTGATTTGCCAAGTAAGTCACTTTGTCAGGCCTGTTGGGCTGCAAATCTTTCAAGACGAGGAGAGCTTTCATTCGGCTGGCCGAGAAAATGGCCCATCAGTAATGAGAGATGGGTTGTACATTTTTAAAACACATCAAACCGCAATTAGTTTCAAATATCTTTTTTCATTTCAAGATTTTAAATTACATTAATTTTTATGCGTGGAGAATTTGTTGGATTTTATATTGATATACATTTATTTTTAAAATCAGTTTGAATGTGAGTCAAAATTTCGGGATTAAAAACAGTTCGGACCGCAAGGAAATATGCAAAATTTTGTATAATTTTTTAGCCGTGGCCACAATTTGGGCTGTAATGCTAACAAAAAGAATATGGGCTCCAAAAAAAACCTTAAGAATTAGCAAATGGGCTGAAAATTATTAGAAATAATGGCAGATGGGTTGTATGCTTTTTTCCACAGATTTGAGGCTTTCCTAAAAAAAGGTTGGCCTTTAGCGGTGGTGTTGGATGTCCATCCAACGGCCGTCGTGCTTCTTCAATCTCTGCTCTTCCTGCTCCAGCCGCTCAAACAAGCGCCGGCGGGACTGCCTGCTCCCTCCTCCCTGCGGCCGGCTGCGCTGCCGCGCAGGGCTCACCGCCCCACCGTACTCCCATCGCTGGCCTAGCCATCCCTCTACTCACCCACACCTGCTGTTATTCTCCGGCGACGGCAGACGAACCAGTAAACCCTCGTACAGTCGTACTCCCCTCCGCATGGGAAACAACTGCCGAGTCTTTCCGTGTCGTTCCCTTTCTAGGCCTCGCCGTCGTCCACCGCCCTGGTGCTCTCGGCGCGGCCTGGTCAACGTGGTCAACGACCGACATGCATCTGAAGTGGACTGTACGTGGAGAGGCCGACAGCTGGGTCCACGGCCGCACGTAAGGAAATGGCTCCTTATTACGCGCAAAATATTGATTCCTCCACCTGACATCAGGGACCACCGAAAGGGCCTCTGTATTTCGCCAAAAAAACGTTACCGCCGCTGACAGCTCGGACCCACCAGCTATATCTTCGCACGCAAGGAAGTGCCTCCTTATTACGAAAAAAAAAGAATGAATACTCCCCCTGTTAGCTGGGACCCAGTATAGTGGCAGGCTGGCTTGTGGGCCTACTAAGTTGACGGGGACGGAGGGCTTTGTCAACTTACTCAATATGCACGATTCTAGCTCCAGTGAACGTACGATGTCCATCCAACGGCCGTAGTGCTTCTTCAACCTCTGGTCTTCTTGCTCCAGCCGCCCAAACCAGCGCCGGTCGTGCCTCGTGCTCCTGCCTCCCGTGGCCGGCTGCGATGCGGCGGAGGCCTCACCGCCCCCTACTACTCCCACCGCTGGCCAGGCCATCCCTCTACTCACCCACACTCCATGTTACTCTGCAGCGACGGTAGCCTCACACCGCAGCGAACCAGTGCCCTCGTACTCCTCTACGCGTGGGCATCCACTGTCGCGTCTTCCCCGGCTCCGTGTCGTCCCCTCCCTAGGCCTCGCCATCGTCCACCACCCTGGTGCTCTCGGCGCGGCGTGGTCAACGTGGTCAAGGAACGGCTTCCATCGGATGTGGATCATGCGTGGAGAGGGCCGATACCGGGTCCACGGCCGCAGCAAGGAAGTGCCTCCTTATTACGTGCAAAATAATTATTCCTCCACATGACAGCGGGGATCCACCAGACGGGCCACCGTATTCTGCCCCCTGACTGCTGGGACCCACCAGCTATATCTTCGCACGCAAGGAAGTGCCAGATAGTCGGGACCCACCTGGTCGAAGCGTACGTAGCGTTGTCGATCTGGTCGCGAACGTGTACGTACATATATACAGGTCGATGTAGAGGCGCGCACGTGTCGTAGTAGAGGCACACACGTAGCATGTACACGTACGTACAGCGGTTAGGGTGCAAGAAAGAAAATACGGCCACGTATGTGTACATACGGGCGGGGTCTCGAACGCCTACTCGCGCATACGTACGGCGAGGGCTCATGTACATGGCTCGATCGGAACGGAGAAATAGCGTCGTCCTCGTGTTCATGGGGAGGCAACGGAATGCGTCGTGTTCATCGGGAGGGCTTGGACGGAACAGGCGATGGAAACGAGGCCTGGCGTACCGCAGAACGGAGGAAACGACCTTGTGTTCGACCGGTCACGTTCGAAACGGGATCCTGTTCATCGGGAGGGGTGTGGCGTACCGCAAAACGGAGGAAACGGACCTCCTACGGTTGAAACGGGGGTCCTGTTGATCGGGAGGGGTGTGGCGTACTGCAAAACGGAGGAAACGGACCGCCTACGGTCTAAATGGGGGTCCTATTGATTGGGAGGGGTGTGGCGTACTGCAAAACGGAGGAAACGGACTTGTGTTGGAGCGCTACGGTCGAAACGAGGGTCCTGTTCATCGGGAGGGGTGTGGCGTACCGCAAAACGGGACTCCACGGGATACTGTTCATCTCCACCATCGACCTCCTCCAGCCTCCACCGCGCGCTACTCCACCGGCTACTGTTCAACCACCCCTCCACCATCTACTGTTCATCCAGCCCTCCACACCACGGGGTCCTGTTCAACCACCCCTCCACGGGCACCCCTCCACCGTCTACTGTTCATCCAGCCCTCCACACCACGGGGTCCTGTTCAACCACCCCTCCACCGTCTACTGTTCATCCAGCCCTCCACACCACTGGGTCATGTTCATCCACCCCTCCACGGGCACCCCTCCACCGTCTACTGTTCATCCAGCCCTCCACCACACCACGGGGTCCTGTTCATCCAGATGCAACGCCACCGCTCACTGTTCATCCAACCCCAACCCCACCCCCGCAACGCTCACTGTTCATCCCATCGATCGACTTCAGTTAGCAGCAGTAGCGAAGGAATCGCTCGATCGGGTTCAGTTAACAGCCATCGATCGATCGCTCGGGTTCAGTAATGCGTAGCCTGCAGGGAAATCGCTCGGGTTTAGTTAGAGCCCAACGCCTCGCTCGGGTTCTGTTAGAGCCAACGCCTCGCACACACGCGCGTACGTGTATGAGAGAAACGTGCATCGCTCGGCCCCCGACCTCCCACCGTAACCGGGAACTCCCCGAAATTTTCCTCCCCCTCGCTTCTACCACGGTTTTTTCCGTCATGGACGGCCCAAAGAATGTCATGCAGCTGCGTCTCCGGCCCGCCTAGGACGAAAAGCCCATTTTCTGTCATGATTTTTTTCATAGAAGTAGGAGCCCACCACATCTATGATGATACCGGGTTTTGTCACAATTATCGTCAAAGAAGTGTCATATGTATGACAGAAAAATTTCGTTCGGCCCAAAATGTCACGGATGTGTCTTTTTTTGTTGTGCAAGTAACATACCGATGGACAAAGGGAATTGTATACACGATTGATTGAATCCCCGACATCGTGGTTCATCCGATGAGATCATCGTGGAACATGTGGGAGCCAACATGGGCATCCAGATTCCGCTGTTGGTTGATGACCCACAAGTATAGGGGATCTATCGTAGTCTTCCGATAAGTAAGAGTGTCGAACCCAACGAGGAGCAGAAGGAAATGATAAGCGGTTTTCAGCAAGGTATTCTCTGCAAGTACTGAAATAAGTGGTAACAGATAGTTTTGTGATAAGATAAATTGTAACGAGCAACAAGTAACAAAAGTAAATAAAGTGCAGCAAGGTGGCCCAATCCTTTTTGTAGCAAAGGACAAGCCTGTACAAACTCTTATATAAGGAAAAGCGCTCCCGAGGACACATGGGATTATCGTCAAGCTAGTTTTCATCACGTTCATATGATTCACATTCGGTTCTTTGATAATTTGATATGTGGGTGGACCGGTGCTTGGGTGCTGTTCTTACTTGAACAAGCATCCGCAACTACAACAAAAGTATTAAGGTAAACCTAACCATAGCATGAAACAAGTGGATCCAAATCAGCCCCTTACGAAGCAACGCATAAACTAGGGTTTAAGCTTCATCACTCTAGCAACCCATCATCTACTTATTACTTCCCAATGCCTTCCTCTAGGCCCAAATAATGGTGAAGTGTTATGTATTCGACGTTCACATAACACCACTAGAGGCTAGACAACATACATCTCATCAAAATATCGAGCGAATACCAAATTCACATGACTACTAATAGCAAGACTTCTCCCTTGTCCTTAGGAACAAACGTAACTACTCACAAAGCATATTCATGTTCATAATCAGAGGGGTAATAATATGCATAAAGGATCTGAACATATGATCTTCCACCAAATACACCAACTAGCATCAACTACAAGGAGTAATTAACACTACTAGCAACCTACTAGTACCAATCCCGGACTTGGAGACAAGAATTGGATACAAGAGATGAACTAGAGTTTTTAGATGAGATGGTGCTGGTGAATATGTTGTTGGAGATTGCCCTCTCCCGATGAGAGGAGCGTTGGTGATGACGATGGCGATGATTTCCCCCTCTCGGAGGGAAGTATCCCTGGTAGAACAGCTGTGCCGGAGCCCTAGATTGGTTCCGCCAAGGTTCCGCCTCGTGGCGGCGGAGTTTCGTCCCGAAAGGTTGCTTATGATTTTTTTCTCATCGAAAGACCTCATATAGCAGAAGTTGGGCATCAGAGAGCCAACAGGGGGCCCACAAGGTAGGGGGCGCGCCCTAGGGGATGGGCGCGCCCCCCACCCTCGTGGACAGGTGGGCCCCCCTCTGGTGAACTTCTTCCGCTGGATATTTTTTTTTTATTTCCAAAAATGACTTTCGTGGAGTTTCAGGACTTTTGGAGTTGTGCAGAATAGGTCTCTAATATTTGCTCCTTTTCCAAATTTCTGCATTCTAGCTACCGGCATTCTCCCTTCTTATGTAAACCTTGTAAAATAAGAGAGAATAGCCATAAGTATTGTGACATAACGTGTAATAACGACCCATAATGCAATAAATATCGATATAAAAGCATGATGCAAAATGGACGTATCAACTCCCCCAAGCTTAGACCTCGCTTGTCCTCAAGCGAAAGCCGATAACGATAAATATGTCCCCATGTTTAGAGGTAGAGGTGTCGATAAAAATAAAATACGGACATGAAGGCATCATGATTATTCTTATAACAGCAACATATATAGATATTGTCATATGATTTCTTTTGCTCAAGTAATAATCCATTCACAATACAGAGTACGAATCATATACTTTATTGACAACCAACAAACTATAATCTAAGTCATTGAAGCAATTGCAATTTATCATAACATCAGAAAGAGTCTATGTCAGAGCTTAAAAGCAAGTCCACAGACTCAACTATCATCTAGTCCTTCATAATTGCTAACACTCACGCAATACTTGTGGTTATGAAGTTTTAATAGGACACAGAGAAAGATAGGGGCTTATAGTTTCGCCCCACAACCTTTTACCTCAAGGGTAATGTCAACAATAATAACTCATGCTCCCCTACATCCAATTAGGTACATATATCAGGATCTTTCCAACATACTGTGCTTGCCAAAGGATAAAATGAAAAAGGAAAGGTGAAGATCACCATGAATCTTGCATAAGGTAGAAGATAATAATAAAAGATAGGCCCTTCGCAGAGGGAAGCAGAGGTTGCCATGCGCTTTTACGGTTGGATGCACAAAATCTTAATGCGAAAGAACGTCACTTTATATTGCCACTTGTGATATGAACCTTTATTATGCAGTCCGTCGCTTTTATTTCTTTCACATCACAAGATCGTATAAAGCTTATTTCTCCCACACCAATCAATCATACATATTTTGAGCAATTTTTATTGCTTTGCACCGATGACAACTTACTTGAAGGATCTTACTCAATCCATAGGTAGATATGGTGGACTCTCATGGCAAAACTGGTTTAAGGGTTTTGGAAGCACAAGTAGTATCTCTACTTGGTGCTGAGAATTTAGCTAGCATGAGGGGAAAGGCAAGCTCAACATGTTGGAGGATCCATGACAACATACTTTATCTCGTATATAAGAAAACATAACTCATCACGTTGTCTTCCTTGTCCAACATCAACTCTTTAGCATGTCATATTTTAATGAGTTCTCCCAATTATAAGAGATGTCAATGATAATATATCTATATGTGAAACCTATCTTTCCTTATTACTTCCTATTAATTGCAACGATGACCAAAGCTATGTCTGCCAACTGCCAACAACTTTTAATCATCATACTCTTTCTATGTGAAGTCATTACTCTCAATAAGATCAATATGAACTCTTTGTTTCTTTTTATTATTTTTCTCTTCTTTTTCTTTTATTCACTCAATATCCTGGCAAAATAATCAAGCCCTTGACTCAACACTAATCTTAATTATATATAGCTCACAGACTCGATTACATAGAGAGATCGCAAGCAAAACTCAAAACTAGATCATGCCATAAACTTTATTCTACTAGATCAAGATACTACTAATAGGATCGAACTAAGAAAAACGGTAAAGATAGGAGTGTGATGGTGATACGATACCGGGGCACCTCCCCCAAGCTTGGCAGTTGCCAAGGGGAGTGCCCATACCCATGTGATTATGTCTCCTTTGTTGGTGAAGAGGGTGGAGGTGTTGTTGACTTAGTTGATGGCATAGACTTCTCCCTTAATTTACGCCTTAGGACGACATTTTGATCCCTCAGATCATCAATCTTCCACTCCAGGGTTAATATCTTTTTGCGTAGGCCCTGCTTATTTTCCTGCAAGATACGAAAAGGGATAAACTTGAACTTTGGTTTCTTTACCCTATAAGGGAGACTTGACTTTTTGAACTCCACGTGCATGTCCCCAAGTTGAGGTAATGGGGCTTCATCTTCATCTGAGCTCGTCTCCTCCTTCCACTTGGGTTCATAGTCCTCTTCTTCCTCAGTCCAACCATCATGCTCCACATCTCCATAGACCTTAGGATTGGCTAAGTAATCATCAACATAGCTTTCTCCTTCCGAATCCTGGGAAGACATGTTGATCTAATCTGCAGCGGGACAGCTCGAAACAAAAACAAAGGGTAATTGCGTGCTATAGGAGTCAAAACCTTCAGGAGATATATAATGAATTTTTACCAACCAAAATACATATCGTGCAAGAAAACGGAGTCCGGAAGGCGCACGAGGTGGTCACGTGGTAGGGGGGCACGCCCAGGGGGGTAGGGCGCGCCCTCCACCCTCATGAGGCCCTCGTGTCCTTCCCGGACTGCTACTTATTTTTCTATTTTTCTAATTATTCCAAAACGGAGAAATATTGCCTTAAAAATTGTTTTGGAGTCGGTTTACTTACCGTACCACATACCTATTCCTTTTTAGAGTCTGAAACGTTATGGAAAGTGTCCCTTATGTATTCCTCTGGGGTTACGGTTTCAATAATATTGGTTTCAACATTTATAGGATTACCTGAGATATAATGTTTAATCCTTTGACCGTTTACCACTGCTACCTCTTGAGCTTGCGTTGGATTTCCCCGAAGAGGAGAGGATGATGCAGCAGAGTAGCGTAAGTATTTCCCTCAGTTTTTGAGAACCAAGGTATCAATCCAGTAGGAGTCTACATGCAAGTCCCTCGTACCTACACAAAACAATAGCTCCTCGCAACTAACGCGATTAGGGGTTGTCAATCCCTTCACGGTCACTTACAAGAGTGAGATCTGATATAGATGATATATAATATTTTTGGTATTTTTGATATAGAGATGCAAAGTAAAAAGTAAAAGGCAAAGTAAAAAAGCAAAGCAATAATAAAGTGATGGAGATTGATATGATGAGAATAGACCCGGGGGCCATAGGTTTCACTAGTTGCTTCTCTCAAGAGCATAAGTATTCTACTTGTGTGAACAATTCATTGAGCAATTGATGTAATTGAGCATAGTTATGAGAATATCTAGGTATGATCATGTATATAGGCATCACGTCCGAGACAAGTAGACCGACTCCTGCATCTACTACTATTACTCCACTCATCGACCGCTATCCAAAGCATGCATCTAGAGTATTAAGTTAAAAAGCAGTAACGCCTTAAGCAAGATGACATGATGTACGAGGATAAATTCATGCAATATGATATAAACCCCATCTTGTTATCCTCGATGGCAACGATGCAATACGTGCCTTTGGTGCCCCTTTACATCCGGAAAGGACACCGCAAGATCGAACCCAAAGCTAAGCACTTCTCATATTGCAAGAAAAACCAATCTAGTAGGCCAAACCAAACTGATAATTCGAAGAGACTTGCAAAGATAACCAATCATACATAAAAGAATTCAGAGAAGATTCAAATATTATTCATAGATAGACTTGATCATAAACCCACAATTCATCGGTCTCGACAAACACACCGTAAAAAGAAGATTACATCGAATAGATCTCCACGAGAGAGGGGGAGAACATTGTATTGAGATCGAAAAAGAGAGAAGAAGCCATATAGCTAATAACTATGGACCCGAAGGTCTAAGGTAAGCTACTCTCACTTCATCGGAGGGGCTATGATGATGTAGAAGCCCTCCGTGATGACGGCCCTCTCCGGCGGAGCTCCGGAACAGGCCCCAAGATGGGATCTCGTGGATACAGAAAGTTGCGGCGGTGGAATTAGGTATATATAGGAGGAAGGAGTACTGTGACGCCCCCGATTCAATCGTACACTAATCATGCACGCAAATGTGTATGATCAAGATCAGGGACTCACGGGAAGATATCACAACACAACTCTAAAACATAAATAAGTGATAGCATCATAATACAAGCCGGGGGCCTCGAGGCTTCAATACAAGTGCTCGATCATAGACGAGTCAGGAAGCAACAATATCTGAGTACGGACATAAGTTAAACAAGTTGCCATAAGATGGCTAGTACAAAGCGGGATACAGATCGAAAGAGGCGCATGCCTCCTACAGGATCCTCCTAACTACTCACAGTGATGCGTCGCTGGGGCAGCACATAGTAGTAGGCACCTCCGGTGTAGTAGGAGTCGCCGTCGATGGTGGCGTCTGGATCACTGGCTCCAACATCTGGTTGCGACAACCAGGTAGAAGGGATAGGGGGAAAAGAAGGAGAAAGCAACCGTGAGTACTCATCCAAAGTACTCGCAAGCAAGGAGCTACACTACTTATGCATGGGCATATGTGTAAAGCGCCATATCGGTGGACTGAACTGCAGAATGCCAGAATAAGTGGGGGATAGCTAATCCTGTCGAAGACTACGCTTCTGGCAGCCTCCGTCTTGCAGCATGTAGAATAGAGTAGACTAAAGTCCTCCAAGTAGCATCACATAGCATAATCCTACCCGGCGATCCCCTCCTCGTCGCCCTGTTAGAGAGCGATCACCGGGTTGTATCTGGCACTTGGAAGGGTGTGTTTTATTAAGTATCCGGTTCTAGTTGTCATAAGGTCAAGGTACAACTCCGGGTCGCCTATTACCGTGGACACGGCTATTCGAATAGATAATCTTCCCTGCAGGGGTGCACCACATTACCCGACACGCTCGATCCCATTTGGCCGGACACACTTTCCTGGGTCATGCCCGGCCGCGGAAGATCAACACGTCGCAGCCCCACCTAGGCACAACAGAGAGGTCAACACGCCGGTCTAAACCTAAGCGCACAGAGGTCTGGGCCCATCGCCCTTAGCACACCTGCACGTTGCGTGGGCGGCCGGAAGCAGACCTAGCAACCTCCAGTACAACGAAAGTCACGTTACGCGGTCCAATCTGGCGCACGCCGCTCAGTTGATGACGTCACGAAGTGCTTCGGCTGATACCACGACGCCGGTTGCCCATATCTTGTCCCACGTGGCGGTTAGTGCGTATAAGGTCAACGACCCAACTCAGATCAAATACCAAGATCTCGTTAAGCATGTTGAGTATCCGTGAACGCCGAGCAGGGCCAGGCCCACCTCTCTCCTAGGTGATCTCAACCTGCCCTGTCGCTCCGCCTCAAAGTAACAGTCGGGGGCCGTCGGGAACCCAGGCCCACCTCTACCGGGATGGAGCCACCTGCCCCTTCAGCCCCATCTCTAACAAGATCACATGTAAGGTAACAAAGGTAAAGTATATAGTATATGCCCGTGATCACCTCCCGAAGTGATCACGGCCCAGTAGTATAGCATGGAAGACGGACAAGAGTGTAGGGCCACTGATGGAACACTAGCATCCTATACTAAGTAGTAGGATAGCAGGTAAGGGTAACAATCAGAGCAACAATGACAAAGGCTATGCAGAGAATAGGATTAACCGAAAGCAGTAACATGCTACACTACTCTAATGCAAGCAGTATAGAGAAGAATAGGCGACATCTGGTGATCAAGGGGGGGGGGGGGGGGCTTGCCTGCTTGCTCTGGCAAAATAAGGGTTGTCAACTCCGTAGTCGTACTGGGTAGCAGCGGCATCGGTCTCGGTGTCTAGCGAGAGAAGAGGGGGAAGAAACAATAAATATTTAAGCAAACAGATGCATAGCGATGGATGACATGACAAGTATCCGTGCTAGGGGTGCCCCAACGCGGTAAGAGGTGATACCGGGGGAGGGGGGAAACATCCGGGAAAGTATCCCCGGTGTTTCATGTTTTCGGGCAGAGGAGCCGGAGGGGGAAAGTTGCGAGTTTGCTATGCTAGGGATGCGTATGATTTAACCAGGCTACATATCCGGGTTCATCTCGTCGTTCTGAGCAACTTTCATGTTGAAAATAATTTAATCCGAGTTACGGATTAAAAGATATGATTTTCTAAAGATTTTATTAATTTATGGAATTTAATTAATTATTTAATTTAATTCGAAAATAGATTTATGACATCAGCATGAGGTCTTGCTGACGTCAGCAGTCAACAGGGTTGACTGGTCAACCTGACCAGTGGGTCCCGTCTGTCATAGACACATAACCCTAACTAACAGATTAGTTAGGTTAATTATATATTTTAGGTTAATCGCCTTTAATTAGTTTAACTAAATAGGATTTATTAAGTTAACTATTTAGTTAATTAATTAATTAATTTTATTATTAATTAATTATTTATTAAATATCTTTTAATTCCTTTTTTAAAACGTTCTGGGGGCAGGGCCCCACATGTCATAGGGCCATAGGGGCCTAACGGGCGTGTGGGCTAACGGTGCAAAGTAGGCGTGTGACGTGGCAGGCGCCGCCTGCCAGGAGTCTTGAGAGGCGAGGCCGAGTGGCGAGCGCGTCTTGGCGGCGGGCACGGCTGTGGAGGCATGGCGCTGACGGCGCGTCGTCAGGTGCAGGAGCGAGGCGAGGTCGACGCCGGTGGTGGGGTGAAGGCGAGGCGATGCACGGGCGGGCGCCGGGAGAAGCAACGGCGGTGAGCGTGGGGAAGGCGGCCGCGGCGAGCGCGAGGACGATGTCGGAGCGGGGGCAGCTGCGCAGGGAGGCCTAAGCGGCGCTGTGGACATCGAGGGGACCGGGCATGACGAGCAGGGGCCCGAGGCGACGGTGGCCTCGCTCGGCAGCGATAGGGGCGAGGTGCATTGAGGCGGGGCTGGGGCACGCGGGTTGGCGTGCGTGGGCGTGCGCATGCGGCAGCAGCTAGGCGCAGCGCGGGCGACAGTGGGTGCGTGCGTATGGGGACAGGGGAAAGAAGAGGCCGGGGCCTCACCGTGAGTTGCAGGGCAACGGGGACGCGGGGAGGAAGTCGGAGATGACGATGATATGGAGGAGGCAGTCCGGCGAGGAGGAGGAGGCAGACCGGCGAGGACGCGCTCCGGTGTTGGCGGCGTTGTGGTGGTGGCGACCGAGTCATCGCGGCGAGGTCGAACCCCTCCCCGATCTAGATGGGACCGAGAGGAGAGGGGGGAGACGTGGGTGAGTGGGGGCGAGTGGGAGGTGCGGTAGGTGGCTAGGGTTTCGTTGAGGGATATCAGGAGTGTGAGGGGCGCCGGCTGGGCCGGTGGGCTGGCCGGCTGGGCCGTCTGGCCCGGTTGGCCAAGGGGGCTTGCTTTTCTTTTATTTTGTTTCCTGGTTTTCTTTTCTTTTTACTCTTTTTCCTTTTCTGTTTTATTTTAGTTACACTTTATTCTTAGTTTAGTAAAATATGACAATAGCTCCAAATTAGTGTTTCAAAACAACCCACTACCCTAAAAAGTTTTACCTCAAAATAAATTAGTTTATGATTTTATAAAATATCAAAGGCACTTATTTAATCGTCTTAACTACTGTTTTAATCATTTTAGAGTAATAATTTTTTTATAAAAGTGGGGTTTCCTCACCACAATCAACTTTGCATTACTTGGGCACAACCCGGACATTTTAGTTTGAAAGTTTGAAAACTTTTGATGTTTGTCTTTAATTCAATTTTGAATTTGGATCGGTTTTGAACTAACCCGAGATTAACTACAGTGACATAGGTGACGTGGCATCATTAGCAGGCAATTACTGTAGTCTAATTATCCGGGCGTCACAAGTACGTCGGTGGAGCTCCGAGGGGCCCACAAGGCAGGGGGCGCGCCATAGGGGGGGCGCCCCCCACCCTCGTGACCGCCTCTTTTACTTCTTGGAGTAGGGTCCAAGTCTCATGTATCACGTTCGGTGAGAAAATCACGTTCCCGAAGGTTTTATTCCGTTTGGACTCCGTTTGATATTCTGTTTCTCCGAAACACTGAAACAGGAAAAAAACAACAATTCTGGGCTGGGCCTCCGGTTAATAGGTTAGTCCCAAAAATAATATAAAAGTGGAAAATAAAGCCCAATATAGTCTAAAACAGTAGATAATATAGCATGGAGCAATAAAAAATTATAGATACGTTGGAGACGTATCAGGCATCCCCAAGCTTAATTCCTGCTCGTCCTCGATTAGGTAAATGATAAAAAGAGAATTTTTGATGCGGAGTGCTACTTGGCATAATTTCAATGCAAATCTTCTTAATTGTGGTATGAATATTCAGATTCTAAAGATTCAAGACAAAAGTTCATATTGACATAAAAATAATAATACTTCAAGCATACTAACAAAGCAATTATGTCTTCTCAAAATAACATGGCCAAAGAAAGTTTATCCCTACAAAATCATATAGTTTAGTCATGCTCCATTTTCGTCACACAAGAATGTTCTCATCATGCACAACCCTGATGACAAGCCAAGCAATTGTTTCATACTTTAATAATCTCAAACTCATAAACCTTCACGCAATATATGAGCGCGAGCCATGGATATAGCACTATGGGTGGAATAGAATATAATGATGGGGGTTATGTGGAGAATACAAAAAAGGAGAAAGTCTCACATCAACGAGGCTAATCAATAGGCTATGGAGATGCCCATTGATTGATGTTAATGCAAGGAGTAGGGACTGCCATGCAACGGATGCACTAGAGCTATAAATGTATGAAAGCTCAACATAAGAAACTAAGTGGGCGTGCATCCAACTTGCTTGCTCACGAAGACCTAGGGCACTTGAGGAGGCCCATTGTTGGAATATACAAGCCAAAGTTCTATAATGAAAGATTCCCACTAGTATATGAAAATGACAAAACATGAGACTCTCTTTCATGAAGATTATGGTGCTACTTTGAAGCACAAGTGTGGAAAAAAAGGATAGTAGCATTGCCCTTTTTGGGCCTTCTTTTTTTCTTTGGCCTTCCTCTTTTTTTGGGACAATGCTCTATTGAATGATGATCATCACACTTCTTATTTATTTACAACTCAATGATTACAACTCGATACTAAAACAAAGTATGACTCTATATGAATGCCTCCGGTGTACAGGATATGTAATGAACCAAGAGTGACATGTATGAAAGAATTATGAACGGTGGCTTTGCCACGCATACTATGTCAACTACATGATCATGCTAGAGCAATATGACAATGATGAATGTGTCATGAAGAGCTGTATGGTGGAAAGTTGCATGGCAATATATCTCGGAATGGCTATGGAAATGCCATAATAGGTAGGTATGGTGGCTGTTTTGAGGAAGATATAAGGAGGTTTATGTGTGAAAGAGTGTATCATATCACGGGGTTTGGATGCACCGTGAAGTTTGCACCAACTCTCAATGTGAGAAAGGGCAATGCAGTACTTCAAGAGGCTAGCAATGATGGAAGGGTGAGAGTGCGATAATCCATGGACTCAACATTAGTCATAAAGAACTCAGATACTTATTGCAAAAATCTACAAGCCATCAAAAACCAAAGTACTACGCGCATGCTCCTAGGGGGATAGATTGGTAGGAAAAGACCATCGCTCGTCCCCGACCGCCACTTATAAGGAGGACAATCAAATAACACCTCATGTTTCAAATTTGTTACATAACGTTTACCATATGTGCATGCTACGGGACTTGCTAACTTCAACACAAGCATTTCTCAAATTCACAACTACTCAACTAGCACGACTTTGATATTATCACCTCCATATCTCAAAACAATTATCAAGCATCAAACTTTTCTTAGCATTCAACGCACTCAAAAGAAAGTTTCACAAATCTTGAACACCAAGCATATTGTTATTAAGCAAATTACCATGCTATTAAAGTCTCTCAAAATAATCTAAGTGAAGCATGAGAGATCAATAGTTTCTTTAAAACAAATCCACCACCGTGCTCTAAAAGATCTAAGTGAAGCACATAGAGCAAAATTATAACGCTCAAAAGATATAAGTGAAGCACATAGAGCAAAACTACATAGCTCAAAAGATATAAGTGAAGCACATAGAGTATTCTATAAAATTCCAATTCATGTATGGCTCTCTCAAAATGTGTGTACAGCAAGGATGATTGTGGGGCACTAACAAACAAAGACACAAATAATACAAGACGCTCCAAGCAAAACACATATCATGTGGTGAATAAAAATATAGCTCCAAGTAAAATTACCGATGGAAGTAGACGAAAGAGGGGATGCCTTCCGAGGAATACCCAAGCTTTGACTTTTTGGTGTCCATGGATTATCTTGGGGATGCCATGGGCACCCAAGCTTAGGCTCTTGCCACTGCTTGTTCCATAATCCATCAAAAGATTTCACCCAAAACCTGAAAACTTCACAACACAAAACTCAATAGAAATCTCGTGAGCTCCGTTAGAGAAAGAAAACAAAAGATCACTTCAAGGTTCTGTAATAAACTCATTATTTATTTATATTGGTGTTAAACCTACTGTATTCCAACTTCTCTATGGATTATAAACTATTTTACTAGCCATAGATTCATCAAAATAAGCAAACAACACACGAAAAACAGAATCTGTCAAAAACAGAACAGTCTGTAGTAATCTGTAACTAACGCAAACTTCTGGAACTCAAAAATATCTACCAAAATAGGAAGACCTGGAAAATTTGTTTATTGATCAGAAGCAATTGGAATCAGTATTTTATCACGTTCTGGTTATTTTTAACAATTCGGCCACTGAACGCAATGTTTCTGGAAATTACAGCAAGATCAAATAACTATCATCCAAGAAGATCCTACAGGTCTAACTTGGCACAAACACAAATTAAAACACAAAACCACATCCAAACAGAAGGTAGATGGGTTATTTATTCCTAAACAGAAGAAAAGCACAAAAAACTAAAAAATAAAATTGGGTTGCCTCCCAACAAGCGCTATCGTTTAACGCCCCTAGCTAGGCATAAAAGCGAGGATAGATCTAGGTAGTGTCATCTTGATTCTTAATTCTTTTAGCGACGTTATGCTCGAATCCAGGAGGTTCTTTACGTTTCCCTTCATATTCAGAAATCTTAAGATCTAAAGAATCCAACCGCTTATTGTAAAGAGTAATCAACATATTCATGCGGTGGAGATTCCCGCTAACACTCTTTTGTAATGGCAACTAATGTAATGCGAGAGATAGGGATTGTGATGGGTACTTGGTATGTTGAGTTCTGTACAGACTCCCCGGCAACGGCGCCAGAAATTGGCTAGTTCTCGGGAGTCCAAATCTTGACTTGACTTTGCGTAAGCTTCCCCCGCAACGGCGCCAGAAATTCTTCTTGCTACCTCTTGAGCTTGCGTTGGATTTCCCCGAAGAGGGGAGGATGATGCAGCAGAGTAGCGTAAGTATTTCCCTCAGTTTTTGAGAACCAAGGTATCAATCCAATAGGAGGCTACACGCAAGTCCCTCGTACCTACACAAAACAATAGCTCCTCGCAACCAACGCGATTAGGGGTTGTCAATCCCTTCACGGTCACTTACGAGAGTGAGATCTGATAGAGATGATAGATAATATTTTTGGTATTTTTTATATAGAGATGCAAAGTAAAGAGTAAAAGGCAAAGTAAAAAAGCAAAGCAATAATAAAGTGATGGAGATTGATATGATGAGAATAGACCCGGGGGCCATAGGTTTCACTAGTGGCTTCTCTCAAGAGCATAAGTATTCTACGGTGGGTGAACAAATTACTGTTGAGCAATTGACAGAATTGAGCATAGTTATGAGAATATCTAGGTATGATCATGTATATAGGCATCACGTCCGAGACAAGTAGACCGACTCCTGCCTGCATCTACTACTATTATTCCACTCATCGACCGCTATCCAGCATGCATCTAGAGTATTAAGTTAAAAACAGAGTAACGCCTTAAGCAAGATGACATGATGTAGAGGGATAAATTCATGCAATATGATATAAACCCCATCTTGTTATCCTCGATGGCAATGATGCAATACGTGCCTTGCTGCCCCTTCTGTCATTGGGAAAGGATACTGCAAGATCGAACCCAAAGCTAAGCACTTCTCCCATTGCAAGAAAAACCAATCTAGTAGGCCAAACCAAACTGATAATTCGAAGAGACTTGCAAAGATAACCAATCATACATAAAATAATTCAGAGAAGATTCAAATATTATTCATAGATAGACTTGATCATAAACCCACAATTCATCGGTCTCAACAAACACACCGTAAAAAGAAGATTACATCGAATAGATCTCCACGAGAGAGGGGGAGAACATTGTATTGAGATCCAAAAAGAGAGAAGAAGCCATCTAGCTAATAACTATGGACCCGAAGGTCTGAGGTAAACTACTCACACTTAATCGGAGGGGCTATGATGATGTAAAGCCCTCCGTGATGACGGACCTCTCCGACGGAGCTCCGGAACAGGCCCCAAGATGGGATCTCGTGGATACAGAAAGTTGCGGCGGTGGAATTAGGTTTTTGGCTCCTGTTCTGATCATTTCGGGGTACGTAGGTATATATAGGAGGAAGGAGTACGTCGGTGGAGCTCCGAGGGGTCCACGAGGCAGGGGGCGCGCCCCCACCCTCGTGACCGCCTATTTTACTTCTTGGAGTAGGGTCCAAGTCTCCTGGATCACGTTCGGTGAGAAAATCACGTTCCCGAAGGTTTTATTCCGTTTGGACTCCGTTTGATATTCTGTTTCTCCGAAACACTGAAATAGGCAAAAAACAACAATTCTGGGCTGGGCCTCCGGTTAATAGGTTAGTCCCAAAAGTAATATAAAAGTGGAAAATAAATCCAAATATAGTAGATAATATAGCATGGAGCAATCAAAAATTATAGATACGTTGGAGACGTATCAACCACCTTCGGATTTGTGCCTTCGAAGTTGTTGATTTTTATGGCACCGGAATGATAGACCTCCTCGATAACGTAAGGTCCTTCCCATTTAGAGAGAAGTTTTCCTGCAAAAAATCTTAAACGAGAGTTGTATAGCACATAATCACCTACGTTAAACTCACGCTTTCGTATCCTTTTATCGTGCCATCTTTTAACTTTTTCTTTAAATAACTTGGCATTTTCATAAGCTTGGGTTCTCCATCCATCAAGTGAGCTAATATCAAATGACCTCTTCTCACCGGCAAGTTTGAAATCATAGTTGAGCTCTTTAATAGCCCAATATGTCTTATGTTCTAGTTCGAGAGGTAAGTGACATGCTTTTCCATAAACCATTTTATACGGAGACATGCCCATAGGATTTTTATATGCAATTCTATAGGCCCATAATGCATCATCAAGTTTCTTAGACCAATTCTTTCTAGACCTATTGACAGTCTTTTGCAAAATTAATTTGAGCTCTCTATTACTCAATTCTACTTGGCCACTAGACTGTGGGTGATAAGGAGATGCAATTCTATGATTAACGTCATACTTAGCAAGCATTTTTTGAAAAGCACCATGAATAAAGTGTGAACCACCATTAGTCATTAAATATCTAGGGACTCCAAACCTCGGAAAAATAACTTCTTTAAGCATCTTAATAGAGGTGTTATGATCAGCACTACTAGTTGGAATAGCTTCTACCCACTTCGTAACGTAATCAACAACAACTAAAATATGTGTATATCCATTAGAGGCAGGAAAAGGTCCCATATAATCAATGCCCCAGACATCAAATGGTTCAATAACAAGTGAATAATTCATAGGCATTTCTTGACGTCTACTAATATTACCAATTCTTTGGCATTCATCACAAGATAAGAGAAACTTACGGGCATCCTTGAAGAGAGTAGGCCAATAAAAACAAGATTGCAATACCTTATGTGCAGTTCTATCTCCAGCATGGTGTCCTCCATAAGCTTCGGAGTGACACTTGCATAGGATCTGTTCCTGTTCATGCTCGGTACACAACGCCTAATAACACCATCTACTCCTTCTTTATAAAGATGTGGGTCATCCCAAAAGTAATGTCTCAAATCATAGAAAAACTTTTTCTTTTGGTGTATGTGAAACTAGGTGGTATAAATTTAGCAACAATATAATTAGCATAATCAGCATACCATGGAGTACTATGAGAAGTATTTATAACATCTAATTGTTCATCGTGAAAGCTATCATCAATAGGTAGTGGGTCATCAAGAACATTTTCTAACCTAGACAAGTTATGCGCAATGATGGTTCTCAGCTCCCTTTCTATCAACGATATGCAAATCAAATTCTTGTAGCAGGAGAACCCATCTAATAAGTCTAGGTTTAGAATCTTTCTTTTCCATAAGATATTTAATAGCAGCATGATCAGTGTGAATAGTTACTTTAGAATCAACAATATAAGGCCTGAACTTATCACAAGCAAATACAACTGCTAAGAATTCTTTTTCAGTAGTAGCATAATTTCTTTGAGCATTGTCTTGAGTCTTACTAGCATAATGGATAACATTTAATTTCTTATCAACTCTTTGCCCTAGAACAGCACCTACAAAGATAATCACTAGCATCACACATAATTTTGAAGGGTAAATTCCAATCAGGAGGCTGAACAATAGGTGCAGTGATCAATGCTTTCTTAAGTATTTCAAATGCTTCTACACAATCATCCTCAAAGACAAATGGTATATCTTTTTGTAATAAATTAGTCAGAGGCCGAGAATTTTTTGAGAAGTCCTTAATGAACCTCCTATAAAATCCGGGCGTGACCAAGGAAACTTCTTATACCTTTGATGTCCTTGGGACATGGCATCTTTTCAATAGCATCAACCTTGGCTTTATCAACTTCAATACCTCTTTCGTAAACTTTATGCCCCAAGACAATACCTTCATTAACCATAAAGTGGCACTTTTCCCAATTCAAGACAAGATTAGTTTCTTCACATCTCTGCAAAACTCGATCATGATTGCTCAAGCAATCATCAAAAGAGGATCCATAGACGGAAAAGTCATCCATGAAAACCTCACAAATCTTTTCACATAAGTCAAAGAATATAGTCATCATGCATCTTTGAAAGGTAGCAGGTGCATTACATAAACCAAAGGCATACGTCTATAAGCAAAAGTATCAAAAGGGCATGTAAAAGTACTCTTTGATTGATCTTTAGCCGACACAGGTATTTGAGAGAAACCAGAATAACCATCAATAAAGCAGTAGTGTGTATGTTTACATAATCTTTCTAGCATTTGATCAATAAAAGGTAAGGGGTAATGATCTTTCTTAGTAGCCTTATTTAATTTATGGAAATCAATTACCATCCTATAACCTGTAATAATTATTTGTGGAATCAATTCATCTTTATCATTATGAACAAAAGAAATACCTCCCTTCTTAGGGACACAATGGACAGGACTTACCCATCGACTATCGACAGCAACGGGATAAATTATACCTGCCTCCAGAAGCTTTAATATTTCTTTTCTTACCACTTCTTTCATTTTAGGATTCAAACATCGTTGAGGATCACGAACTGGTTTGGCATCTTCTTCCAAATTTATTTTATGTTGACATAGAGTGGGACTAATGCCCTTAAGATCATCAAGAGTATATCCAATAGCAGCACGGTGCTTCTTCAGAGTTTTCAATAATCTTTCTTCTTCATGCTCGAAGGTTAGCACCGATAATAACAGGATATATCTTCTTTTCATCAAGATAAGCATATTTAAGATTATCAGCAACGGTTTAAGTTCAAACACGGGATCACCCTTGGGTGGAGGAGGATCCCCTAGGATTTCAAAAGGCAAATTATGTTTCAGAATAGGTTCCTGTTTAAAGAATACCTCATCTATTTCCCTTCTTTCATTCATAAACATATCATTTTCATGGTCTAGCAAATATTGTTCTAAAGGATCACTAGGAGGTACGACAATAGAAGCAAGACCAATAATTTCATCCTTACTAGGAAATTCTTATTCACGGTGTTGTTTACTAAATTTAGAGAAATTAAACTCATGAATCATATCATCCAAGCCAATAGTAACAACATTCTTTTCGCAGTCTATCTTAGCATTAACAGTATTCAAGAAGGGTCTACCAAATATAATGGGACAAAAGCTATCTTGTGGGGAACCAAGAACAAAGAAATCAGCAGGATATTTAGTTTTCCAACACAAGACTTCAACATCTCTAACAATTCCCATTGCTGATATAGTATCTCTATTGGCAAGCTTAATTGTAACATCAATATCTTCTATCTCAGCAGGTGCAATTTCATGCTTAATTTATTCATATAAGGTAATAGGTATAACACTAGCACTAGCACCCATATCACATAAGCCATGACAATGATGATCTCCTATTTTAACAGAAATAACAGGCACACCTACCACAGGTCTATGTTTATCTTTAGCACAAGGTTTGGCAATTCTAGCAGTTTCACCGCAGAATTGAATAACATGCCCATCAATATTATCAGCCAGGAGATCTTTAACAATAGCAATATTAGGTTCAACTTTAACTTGCTCAGGAGGTGTATAAGTTCTAATATTACTTTTACGAACCACAGTTGAAGCTTTAGCATGATCCTTTATTCTAACAGGGAAAGGTGGTTTCTCAACATAAGAAGTAGGAACAATAGGATCATTATAAGTGACAGTCTTTTCTTCAACTTTAATAGGTGCAGTTACTTTTATTTCTATGGGAGGATGATATTTAAACCACTTCTCCTTGGGGAGATCAACATAAGTAGCAAAATATTCACAGAAAGAAGCTACTATCTCAGAGTCAAGTCCATATTTAGTGCTAAATTTACGGAAAATATCATTATCCATAAAGATTTAACACAATCAAACTTAGGTGTCATACCTGACTCCTTACCTTCGTCAAGATCCCAATCTTTAGAGTTGCGTTTAATTCTATCCAATAAATTCCATTTGAATTCAATAGTCTTCATCATAAAAGAGCCAAAGACAAGAAGTATCGAGCATGGTGCGATTGTTATCAGAAAGCCGAGCATAAAAACTTTGAAGAATTATTTCTCTTGAGAGCTCATGATTGGGGCATGAATATAACATTGATTTAAGCCTCCCCCAAGCTTGATAGGTGCTTTCTCCTTCGCGAGGCCAAAAATTATATATATAATTGCGATCACGATGAACAAGATGCATAGGATAATATTTTTGATCAAATTCCAGCTTCATTCGTTTATAGTTCCATGATCCCGTATCATCACATAGCCTATACCATGTCGATGCATATCCCTTCAAAGATAAAGGAAGACCTTCTTCTTAACAACATCATCGGGTATACCTGCAAGCTTAAATAATCCACAAACTTCATCCACATAGAGTAGATGTTCATCAGGATGCTTTGTTCCGTCTCCTGTAAAAGCATTAGCTAGCAATTGTTCCATCATACCCGAAGGAAGTTCAAAAGGAATATTTTCATTTTCAGTAGGTTCAGGAGCAACTCTTTGCTCTACTGGTCGGGGTGAAGATACCCCGAACAAGCCCCTCAGAGGATTACTTTCCATAGTAACAAGTGACAGTAAATTTTAGCACACTATATAAAATTTTCCTTACCAAATTCCACCTACCAAAGGCGCTTCACTCCCCGGTAACGGCGCCAGAAAAGAGTCTTGATGACCCACAAGTATAGGGGATCTATTGTAGTCCTTTCTATAATTAAGAGTGTCGAACCCAACGAGGAGCAGAAGGAAATGATAAGCGGTTTTCAACAAGGTATTCTCTGCAAGTACTGAAATAAGTGGTAACAGATGGTTTTGTGATAGGATAAATTGTAACGAGCAACAAGTAACACAAGTAAATAAAGTGCAACAAGGTGGCCCAATCCTTTTTGTAGCAAAGGACAAGCCTGGACAAACTCTTATATAAGGAAAAGCGCCCCGAGGACACATGGGATTATCGTCAAGCTAGTTTTCATCACGCTCATATGATTCGTTCGGTACTTTGATAATTTGATATGTGGGTGGACCGGTGCTTGGGTGCTGTTATTACTTGAACAAGAATCCCACTTATGATTAACCTCTATTGCAAGCATCCGCAACTACAACAAAAGTATTAAGGTAAACCTAACCATAGCATGAAACATGTGGATCCAAATCAGCCCCTTAGGAAGCAAAGCATAAACTAGGGTTTAAGCTTCTGTCACTCTAGCAACCCATCATCTACTTATTACTTCCAAATGCCTTCCTCTAGGCCCAAATAATGTTGAAGTGTTATGTAGTCGATGTTCACATAACACCACTGGAGGCTAGACAACATACATCTCATCAAAATATCGAACGAATACCAAATTCACATGACTACTAATAGCAAGACTTCTCCCTTGTCCTCGTGAACAAACGTAACTACTCACAAAGCATATTCATGTTCATAATCAGGGGGGTAATAATATGCATAAAGGATCTGAACATATGATCTTCCACCAAATAAACCAACTAGCATCAATTACAAGGAGTAATTAACACTACTAGCAACCTACTAGTACCAATCCCGGACTTGGAGACAAGAATTGGATACAAGAGATGAACTAGGGTTTTGAGATGAGATGGTGCTGGTGAAGATGTTGATGGAGATTGCCCTCTCCCGATGAGAGGAGCGTTGGTGATGACGATGGCGATGATTTCCCCCTCCCGGAGGGAAGTATCCCTGGCAGAACAGCTCTGTCGGAGCCCTAGATTGGTTCCGCCAAGGTTCCGCCTCGTGGCGGCGGAGTTTTGTCCCGAAAGGTTGCTTATGATTTTTTTCTCATCGAAAGACCTCATATAGCAGAAGATGGACATCGGAGAGCCAACAGGGGGCCCACGAGGTAGTGGGGTGTGCCCTAGGGGGGCGGGCGCGCCCCCCACCCTCGTGGACAAGTGGGGCCCCCTCTGGTGAACTTCTTCCGCTGGATATTTTTTATTATTTCCAAAAATGACTTTTGTGGAGTTTCAGTACTTTTGGAGTTGTGCAGAATAGGTCTCTAATATTTGCTCCTTTTCCAAAGAATTGACAATTTGTAGGCATACTCCCTTCTTATGTAAACCTTGTAAAATAAGAGTGAATAGCCATAAGTATTGTGACATAACTTGTAATAATGGCCCGTAATGCAATAAATATCGATATAAAAGCATGATGCAAAATGGACGTATCATTGGTTATTGGCCAGAGAGATGTCTCGATCATGTCTGCGTGGTTCCCGAACCTATAGGGTCTACACACTTAAGGTTCGGTGATGCTAGAGTTGTTATGGGAAATAGTATGTGGTTACCGAAGGTTGTTCGGAGTCTCGGATGAGATCCCTGACGTCATGAGGAGTTCCTAATGGTCCGGAGGTGAAGATTTATATATGGGAAGTCCAATTTCAGTCGCCGGAATGGTTTTGGGGGTTATCGGTATTGTACCGGGACCACCGAAAGGTGTCCGGGGGTCCATCGGGTGGGGCCACCCGTGTGACGCCCCCGATTCAATCGTACACTAATCATGCACGCAAACATGTACGATCAAAATTAGGGACTCACGGGAAGATATCACAACACAACTCTAAAACATAAATAAGTCATACAAGCATCATATTACAAGCCAGGGGCCTCGAGGGCTCGAATACAAGTGCTCGATCATAGACGAGTCAGCGGAAGCAACAATATATGAGTACGTACATAAGTTAAACAAGTTTGCCTTAAGAAGGCTAGCACAAACTGGGATACAGATCGAAGAGGCGCAAGCCTCCCGCTCGATCCTCCTAACTACTCCTGGTAAATCGCCGGGCCGCACGTAGTAGTAGGCACCTCCGGTGTAGTAGGAGTCGTCGTCAACAGTGGCGTCTGGATCCTGGACTCCAGCATCTGGTTGCGACAACCAGAAAGAAAGGAAAAGGGGAAAGGGGGGGGGAAGCAACCGTGAGTACTCATCCAAAGTACTCGCAAGCAAGGAGCTACACTACATATGCATGGGTATATGTGTAAAGGGCCAAATCGGTGGACTGAACTTCAGAATGCCAGAATAAGAGGGGGATAGCTAATCCTGTCGAAGACTACGCTTCAGGCCACCTCCATCTTGCAGCATGTAGAAGAGAGTAGATGGTAAGTTCACCAAGTAGCATCGCATAGCATAAACCTACCCGGCAATCCCCTCCTCGTCGCCCTGTTAGAGAGCGATCACTGAGTTGTATCTGGCACTTGGAAGGGTATGTTTTATTAAGTATCCGGTTCTAGTTGTCATAAGGTCAAGGTACAACTCCAAGTCGTCCTGTTACCAAAGATCACGACTATTCGAATAGATAAACTTCCCTGCAGGGGTGCACCATATTACCCGACACGCTCGATCCCTCTGGCCGGGCACACTTTCCTGGGTAATGTCCAGCCTCGGGAGATCTACACGCCGCAGCCCCACCTAGGCTCAACAGAGAGGTCAGCACGCCGGTCTAAATCCTATGCGCTGCAGGGTCCAGGCCCATCGCCCATTGCACACCTGCGTTCACGCTATGTGACGCGTCGGAAGACCTAGCCTAGCAGTGCCTTCCAGTCAATCTCAATCCTGGCAGCCGCTTCGTCACGACGTCAAAAAGAGCTTCGGCTGATACCACGACGCCGGTTGCCCATATCTTGTCTCACGTGGCGGTTAGTGCGTATAAGGTCAACGACCCAACTCAGATCAAATACCAAGATCTTGTAAAGCGTGTTATGAAAGTAACCGCGAACGCCGACCAGGGCCATGCCCACCTCTCGCCTAGGTGGTCTCAACCTGCCCTGTCGCTCCGCCTCAAAGATCCACTTGAGGGTACTCCTACGAGCCGACCCGACTTTAGTCACCACAGGTATCATTTATTATGTATATAAGTATATACCCGTGATCACCTCCCGAGTGATCACGGCCCAAAGTATAGCAAGGCGCATTTGACAAGAATGTAGGGCCATAGATGGAATACTAGCATCCTATACTAAGCATGTAGGATTGCAGGTAAAGGTAACAACAGTGGTAGCAAAGACAGGCTATGCATCATGATAGGATTAACAGAAATGAGTAACATGCTACACTACTCTAATGCAAGCAGTATAGAGAAGAATAGGCGATATCTGGTGATCAAGGGGGGGCTTGCCTGATTGCTCTGGCAAGAAGGAGGGGTCGTCAACACCGTAGTCGTACTGGGTAGCAGCGGCGTCGGTCTCGGTGTCTAGCGAGAGAAGAGGGGGAAGAAACAATAAATACAATGCAAACAAATGCATGACGATGCATGACATGACAAAGCGCTATGCTAGGGTGCCCAATCGCGTAGTAGGTGATATCGTGAAGGGGAAACATCCGGAAAGTATTCACGGTGTTTCGCGTTTTGACAGATGAACCGGAGGGAAAGTTCTTGAGTTCGATAGGTTAGGGATGTGTGGCGGACGAACGGGCTGTATCCGGATTCGCCTCGCTGCTTTGAGCAACTTTCATGTAGAAAGTATTTTCATCTGAGCTACTTTTTATTTTATATGATTTTCTAAAGTTTTAAAATCATTTTTAGAATTTATTTAATTAATTTAATTCAACATTATCTAGAATAGTGTTTGCTGACATCATCATGACGTCAGCAGCCAATAGGGGTTGACTGGGTCAAACTAACGTGTGGGTCCCGTCTGTCATTGACACATCACCCTAACTAACATATTATTTAGGTTAATTAGATATTCAGGTTAATCAAGTTTAATTAGTTTAACTAAACATGATTAATTAAGTTAATTATTTAGTTATTATATATTATTATTATTTTTTAATTCTTTTTTATAAACCGTTCTATGGGGGTTGGGCCCCCTAGTCAGTGGCACACAGGGCCACCGCGGGGCGGTTACTAGCGGGCGTTGGGCATCGGGTGCGGGCGCACCCGAGCGGGCACTCGCCCGCAGGGCGGGACGAGGCCGCCGGGGTAGTAGGGCGCGGGGCACGGGCTGGCCGGCGAGGAGCAAATGGCAGGCAAGTGGCGGTGCTCGTTGCCAAGGGCGGCCGGGCGAAAGCGCGATACCGCGGAGGCGTGGCGCGCGGTGTGGCACTGCACGGGCGAAGCGAGGTGGCAGGGCAGGCGGGCAAAGGCGGGTGACACCGAGCACGGACGCGAAGGGCGAGGCCGGGTAGCCCGTCGAGCAAAGAAGATGGGCGGCGTCGGCGTGAACGGCGAGGGGAAGCGGGGGCCAGAGCGGGCAGCGGACGGCCGCCGAGAGCAAGAGGCAGAGGGGTGGCTGCGGCTGCGGGTGCGCGGGCACAGGTGCATGAGCACGAGCACGGGCGCAAGGGGGAGGTGAGCGTGCGTGCAGGAGAGGGCAGCGAAGGCCACGGCAGAGCTAGGGCAGCGGGCGACGCTGGCGCCACGGTGAGGCGTGGCGCGGGTGCACGCCTGGGCGAGGAGAGAGAGAAGGCGCTGGGGTGCTCACGGGCTGGTAGGGTAATGGCAGTGGTGCACGAGGAGGGTGACGGGGACGACGGCGCCGGAGGAGAAGCAGGCCGGCGGGGGAGTGCCGGTGACAGGCAGCGGGCGACGGCGCTGCTGGGTCGAGGGGCGAGGGATCGGGATTCCGATCCAGATCCAGAACGACGAGGGGGAGTGGGGGGGGGGCGAGTGGGGCGATGGGGGAAAACGGCTAGGGTTTCGGGGGGGAGGGGGGTTATGGAGAGAGTAGGGGAGTGGCATGGGCTGGAGGGTTGGCCCTGGGTCAGGCTCTTGGGCCGAGCCCAGTGGGGGAGTTCTCTTTTAATTTTGTTTTCTGTTTTGCATTTTCTTTTATTTATTTCTATTTTTGTTTTATTTCATTTTAATGTATTTAGGCATTTTATAAAAATGTGCTTAGTACACCATATTTACATATGCAAAATATGGCAACTCTCGAACAATTTTGTTTTAACTTCTGAAAAGTTTGACGTCTGACATGTATTTAAACTTTTGAATTTGAGAAGTTTTTGATCCAACGCGAGATTAGCAATAGTAACCGGGGTGACGTGGCACCGTTAACGTGGGATTACTGTAGCATGATTATCCGGGCATTACAAAACTCCTCCACTACAAGAAATCTCGTCCCGAGATTTAGGAGGTAGAGGGAAACAAGTCGGGTATTCATCACGCAGCGGTCCTCGCGTTTCCAAGTGGCTTCATCTTCGTAATGGTGCGACCATCGACCTTGAGGAACTTGATCGCCTTCTGACGTGTGCGGCGTTCAGCTTGGTCGAGAATGCGGACCGGATGCTCTTTATAGGAGAGGTCATGTTGCAATTCGAGCACTTCATGATCCACTGCTCGGATTGGGTCCTTGAAGCAACAGCGGAGCTGTTACACGTGGAACACATCGTGAACCTGAGAAAGGTTTGGCGGAAGCTCAAGTTGATATGCCACTTTTCCACGCCTTTCCAGAATAGTGAATGGGCCAATATAGCGAGGAGCTAGCTTGCCCTTGATCCCGAAGCGGTGAGCACCCTTCATTGGTGTAACTCGAAGATAGGCCTTTTCGCCGGGTTGATAGACCATGTCTTTATGTTTACGGTCATACTGACTCTTCTGACGCGACTGTGCAGTCTTGAGATTCCTGTGAATAATGCGGACTTGTTCTTCAGCATGTTGGATAATATTCGGACCGAAGAGTGGACGTTCCCCATTTTCTGACCAGTTCAGAGGGGTTCGACACTTTCGTCCATATAACACTTTGAAGGGGGCCATCTTCAGACTAGCTTGATAGCTATTATTATAAGAGAACTCAGCATACGGGAGAGATTCCTCCCATTTCTTGCGAAGGAAATAACACAAGCTCAAGCATGTCTTCGAGAACTTGGTTGACACGCTCAACTTGCCCTTGCGATCGAGGATGAAACGCAAAGATCTTGAATGATGATGATGATTTCCCATAGCTTCTTGGAAACTTGCCCAGAATCTTGAAGTGAATAAGCTGCCACGGTCTGAGCTGATAACCAATGGAATATCGTGGAGTGAAACAATTCTGGACATGTAGAGAGTTGCAAGCTGACTAGCAGTGATCGTTTCTTTGATCGCCGTAAATGTGCAACCTTAGAAAGCCGGTCAATGACAACAAGAATAGCATCATTACCTTTACGTGATTTGGGAAATCCAAAGGACGAAGTCCATTTCCACATGGTCCCATTTCCATTCAGGAATAGAGATAGGTTGCAGAGTTCCAAGAGGGCCTTTGATGTTCTCGCTTTGATACGACGGCAAACGCCACACTCAAAGAACATAACGAGCAATGTCTTGCTTCATATTAGACCACCAGAATCTCTGACGGATGTCTTGATACATCTTTGTACTACCAGGATGGATACATAGAGGCGTATCATGAGCTTCTTTCATAACTTTCTGAGTCATATCCAGGTTTTCCTTCTTACTCGGAACCACTAGGCGACCTTTGAAGAATACAGTGCCATCATCAACAACAGTGAAAAATGAGGGCTTTCCTTCTGCGAGATAACGTTTTATCCTCTCCACTTCATCGTCACATTTCTGTATCCATTTGATGGTGTCCACAAGATCTGGTTTCGCAACCAGGGTATTGAGAGAACCTTTGGAACAACATGGAGGTTCAGCTTGGGTAAATCTTCGGGAGGGGGAGCGAGTGCTCCTGGAGGAACAATATGGAGGTTCAGCTTTCTGAATTCTTCAAGAAGAGAGGGCTGAACCTTGTGAACCTGGAGGTGGTTGCAGTAAGACTTGCGGCTCAAGGCATCAACCATTACATTAGCCTTGCCTGGTGTATAGGAAATACCCAAGTCAAAGTCTGCAACAATCTCCATCCATCTCTGCTGACGGAGGTTCAGGTCTGGCTGAGTAAACAGATACTTCAGACTTTGGTGGTCAGTGAAGATCTCGCAACGATTACCGAGGAGGTAATGTCGCCACTGTTTTAGCGCATGAATGACAGCAGCAAGCTCGAGGTCGTGAACTGGGTAGTTCTCTTCGTGAGGGTGCAATTGACGAGAGGTATATGCAATCACTTTGCGGTCTTGCATTAGGACACAGCCTAATCCTTGACGGGAAGCGTCGCAGTAAATGACGAAGTCCTTCTTATTATCAGGTGGAGCAAGCACTGGAGCAGAAGTCAACTTGTCTTTGAGTGCCTGGAAACTTTCCTGACATTTGTCTGTCCATTGGAACTTGACGCCCTTATGCAACAGGTTAGTCAGAGGCCTGGCGATCTTGGAGAAGTTCTCGACGAATCGATGACAATAGCTGGCGAGACCGATAAAGCTTCTGACTTGCTTAATGTTCTTCGGAGGAGTCCAATCAAGAATAGCCTGGACTCGTTCAGGGTTGATGGCAATACCATCCTTAGAGATGACATGCCCAAGATAGGTTACTTTTGGTAGCCAGAATTCACATTTGGAGAACTTGGCATATAGTTGATGCTCTCGTAGCTTTTTCCAAAGACAAGACGAAGATGTTCAGATGTTCTTCTTCATTCTTGGAAAATACCAGGATATCATCTAGATAAACCACGACTTAACTTGTCGAGGTAATCCATGAATATATAGTTCATCGACGAGAGAAGGTGTGTGGAGCATTGGTTAAGCCGGCGATGCATATGACGGTGTACTCGCTTGAACCATATCAAGTCACGAAGGTGGTCTTTGGGATATCCTCTTCACGAACACGGATCTAGTGGTAACCCAACCTCAAGTCGAGTTTAGAGAACACTGATGAACCAGCCAGTCGATCATACAGATCATTGATCCGAGGAAGAGGATATTTGTTCTGAATGGTAGCTTGGTTAATAGGACAACAGTCTTGTACCAGTCGGTTTGTCCCATCCTTCTTCTTGACAAAGAGAGAAGGTGCTCCCCAAGGAGAGCAACTTGGGCGTAATGAAACCCTTTGCGAAGAGATTTGTCGATTTCCTCCTTAAGCTCAAGTAGTCCATGCGGCGGCATCTTGTAGGGTCGTTTGGCTATAAGAGTGGTGCCTGGTTTCAAGTCGATGATGAATTCGACAGCTCTAGCAGGGGGAATCCCTGGAAGTTCTTCAGGAAAGACGTCTTGGAATTCGTGAACGACAGGAATGTTTTCAATGCCCTCGAGTGGTGCAGCGTTCAATGCATTCAAGGCATAAAGCCGTGCCTCGGCATTTTGCACCAGATGAGCTTGGTAAGTAACTATTTCATCTGAAGGGTGTAGTAGATGGACAATCTTAGTGGCGCAAACTATAGAAGCAGTATACGCTTTCAACCAATCCATCCCCAAAATGAGGTCGATGTTAGACGACTTCAGGATAATGGGAGAGGCATAGAATTCCAGCTCTTCGATTTCCACGGGGATGTCGATGTCAACCATGGAGGTTTGACACTGTCCCACAGGGGTTTTGACCACTACCGAGGTGTTCATCTCCTCACATTTAACGTCGTGCTTGTATGCAAAATCCTCTGACATGAATGAATGCGATGCTCCTGAATCAAATAAAACAGATGCAGGTACAGAATTAACAAGTAGTGTACCCATCACAGTAGCAGGCTGGTCTTGAGCTTCATTGAGATCAACGTGGTTGGCATGAACACGACTATAAGACTTGGCATTGTTGCTGCAGCGCTTGTTGCTTCCACGACCAGTTGCTGGAAGGGCCAGTTGATTCTGGTTCTGGTTGCATTCCCTAGCACGGTACCCTGGTTGACCACACCTGAAGCACAAACCATTATTGGGAATGGGAACAGGAGCTTGGGGTGGTGGTGCTGGAAGCCTTGGCTGCCTAGATGGAGGAGTAGGTAGACGAGGTGCAGATAGGTCCGCCTTGGGGCAGGTGCGGTTAGCTGGTACATGCCGTTGGGAATCCATATCTTACGCTTCATGAGGGTGGGCTCAAGATGAGCCCGTGTCACGGTTGCGCCTGTGAGAGCTCGTATTCCTGCAGACCGGTTCGACATTGATGGCCTTGTTCAAAGAAGGTGGCGAAATCAGCAAAGTCATGCACTAGAAGTGCGAGCTTGATGTCACTTGAAGGCCGCCACGGAACTTCTCCGTCTCACGGGCATCGGTTGCAATGTCCTCTTCAAAGATAGCGGACAAGTCCGTAAACTCCGCCGATAAGCTTCAACAGCTTTTGTTGCCTTGGGTGAGGTTGGAACTCACGCTTCTTCCGTCCATGACTCCCGAGGAATGAAGCGGGCACGGAAAGCAGCTTGGAAGTCCGCTAGGTGATGATTGTTCCAATTTGGCAGAAATGCGGTGGCTGTCCCACCATTGAGCTGCGGGTCCCTTCAGAAGAAGGAAGCAAAGGTGACATAGCTGGCGGGGGCTACATCGCCAGACTGCCTCATAGGTGATGTCACAGAGCTAGTCATCAGCATCCAGAGGCTGAGTTGAGCTGCGGTACACAGTTGGGTTGAGGCGCATGAAATCTTGCAGAGTTACTGGGGTTGGCTGTTGGTTCATATTGGGGCGAGGAAACTGAGCCATCATATTTTCCATGAATTGGCGGTTCATCTTGAGCTGTTGGATCATACCAGCCATGTACTCAGGCGGTGGTGGGGCGTTGCCACCACTACCACGACCACCTGGTCTAACCATCCTGCTAATATATAACAGGGGTAGTTCAGCATTGAGAAATTTGCAAAGACAAGAATCATTAATGATGAAACATGCATAATGAAAGGAGCACGATAGCTACTACATAATAGTCGGCATAACTTACAAAAGGGGTCATGCATAGAGTTCGGTACACAGAGTTCAGTACATAGACTAAAGACATCATAGGCGGCATGCAGGCTCGCGGCGAATGCATCTAATACTACAAAGCAAGACTACATTAGTCCGACGCTGTATCAAGGAGGTAGTCAGAGCCCAAAGCTGGTAGTGTGGCATCGGGCTCCACGCCGCCAACTGGGTCCGCGGATACTCGTGCAGAACCCGACGCTCAAGTGGCGTAAGAGGACCAAGTGGGGAGAGTAGCCTCCCACCTGGCCAGCCGACACCCTAGGGCATCACGGTCTGGCCGGGTAGATCACGTAACGCGCAGCTCTCTAGATCCGGCTAAAGGTGCAACAGCCGTCGAGCACGGTAAAGGTGCCGACGGGTGGTGTACAACTCGTGGCGAAGAGCTCGGTTAGCTCGATCCAGCCCATCAGCATGCAGAACAAGGTTCTGATGGTAGAAGGGCTCTCGGGTGACAGTGGAGTAGGCAGCAGTGTAGTAACCCTCCGCACCAACATCAGATGTGATAGCAATGTGCCTGAAGGGGGAGGTGTCCAACTCCCGATACTCTCCACGAAGACGTGTCAGAGCAGCATAAGCAGCATCGTGAACTGCCATATCGATGGTCACTCCAACACCATGAGCAAAGCAGCAAAGACAAGAGTGGAGTCATACTCCGAGAGTAGAGGTGGACGATGGCACAATATCGCTTCCTCGTTAAAGTCCCGGTACTCCTTGAAGACGGTGTACTCGTGGTGCCAATGATAACCCGTGATAGGTCGTCATCTCAGCTAGCACGGCAGTGATCCCGAGGCACCAATGGCCGTCGTGGTGGCGCACGACCTGCCTCGTGGGTTCCATCTCAAAGCAAAGATGTTTCAAAGGAGTCAAATGACAAAGGTAGAAATTGTTCAAAATACTATTGTAAGGAATAACTATGGCTTTATCCAACTTTGGGGTGAATGTCGTCACGGGATCCTAGTGTTAGAGTTAGTAAATTCGTTTAACCCGAGTAGAAGAGAGTTTAGAGTCCCAGAGTAAAGGTCGAGGAGTAAAAGATCCTAGTACCACCCAATGGCGACGTGGGCCCGTAAGACACACAACCATGTTAGTAATAGTTTTTGCAATGTCTAGACTCGACTTCAGCCAAGGAGTGTGGAAGGGGGATTCCTACAGCAATGGGCTCGATACCAACTTGTGACGCCCCGATTCAATCAGACACTAATCATGCACGCAAACGCTGCATTTATCAAAATCAGGGACTCACGGAAGATATCACAACACAACTCTAAAACATAAATAAGTCATACAAGCATCATAATACAAGCAAGGGGCCTCGAGGGCTCGAATACAAGTGCTCGATCATAGACGAGTCAGCGGAAGCAACAATATCTGAGTACAGACATAAGTTAAACAAGTTTGACTTAAGAAGGCTAGCACAAACTGGGATACAGATCGAAAGAGGCGCAAGCCTCCTGCCTGGGATCCTCCTAACTACTCCAGCGGGCTGCACGTAGTAGTAGGCACCTCCGGTGTAGTAGGAGTTGTCGTCAACGGTGGCGTCTGGATCCTGGACTCCAGCATCTGGTTGCGACAACCAGAAAGAAAGGAAAAGGGGAAGGGGGCGAGAAAGCAACAGTGAGTACTCATCCAAAGTACTTGCAAGCAAGGAGCTAAACTACATATGCATGGGTATATGTGTAAAGGGCCAAATCGGTGGACTGAATCGCAAAATGCCGTAATAAGTGGGGATAGCTAATCTCGTCAAGACTACGCTGTGCCACCTCCATCTTGCAGCATGGAGAAGAGAGTAGATGGTAAGTTCACCAAGTAGCATTGCATAGCATAAACCTACCCGACATCCCCTCCTCGTCGCCCTGTTAGAGAGCGATCACCGGGTTGTATCTCGCACTTGGAAGGGTGTATTTTATTAAGTATCCGGTTGTAGTTGTCATAAGGTCAAGGTACAACTCCAAGTCGTCTCTATCAAGATCACGGCTATTCAATAGATAAACTTCCGCAGGGTGCACCAAATTACCCGACACGCCGATCCCTCCGACCGCACACTTTCTGGGTCATGTCCGGCCTCGGAGATCAACACGTCGCAGCCCCACCTAGGCTCAACAGAGAGGTCAAGACGCCGGTTCTAAATCCTATGCGCGCAGGGTCCGGGCCCATCGCCCATTGCACACCTGCACGTTATGTGACGCGCCGGAAGCGCACTAGCCTAGCAGCCTTCCAAATTAATCCGGGCGCGCCGCCGCTGACGTCAAAAAGAGCTTCGGCTGATACCACGACGCCGGTTGCCCATATCTTGTCCCACGTGGCGGATAGTGCGTATAAGGTCAACGACCCAACTCCGATCAAATACCAATATCTCCTTAAGCGTGTTATGAAAGTAACCGCGAACGCCGACCAGGGCCAGGCCCACCTCTCGCCTAGGTGGTCTCAACCTGCCCTGTCGCTCTGCCTCAAAGATCCACTTGCGGGTACTCCTACGAGCTGACCCGACTTTAGTCACCACAGGTATCATGTATTATGTATATAAGTATATATCCGTGATCACCTCCCGAGTGATCACGGCCCGATAGTATAGCAAGGCAGATGGACAAGAATGTAGGGCCACAGATGGAATACTAGCATCCTATACTAAGCATGTAGGATTGCAGGTAAAGGTAACAACAGTAGTAGCAAGGACATGCTATGCATCAGGATAGTATTAACGGAAAGCAGTAACATGCTACACTACTCTAATGCGAGCAGTATAGAGAAGAATAGGCGTTATCTGGTGATCAAGGGGGTTTGCTCGATTGCTCGCAAGAAGGAGGGGTCGTCAACACCGTAGTCGTCTGCAGCAGCTACGCTTGGTCTCGGTGTCTAGCGAGAGAAGAGGGGGAAGAAACAATAAATACAATGCAAACAAATGCATGATGATGCATGACATGACAAAGCGTGATGCTAGGGGTGCCCAATCGCGGTAGTAGGTGATACCGGCGAAGGGGGGAAACATCTGGGAAAGTATTCCCGGTGTTTCGCGTTTTCGGACAGATGAACCGGAGGGGGAAAGTTGTGAATTCGATAGGTTAGGGATGTGTGGCGGATGAACGGGCTGCGTATCCGGATTCGTCTCGTCGATCTGAGCAACTTTCATGTAGAAAGTATTTTCATCTGAGCTACGGTTTATTTTATATGATTTTCTAATGTTTTAAAATCATTTTTAGAATTTATTTAATTAATTTAATTCAACATTATCCAGAATAGTGTTTGCTGACGTCATCATGACGTCAGCAGTCAACAGGGGGTTGAATGGGTCAAACTGACGTGTGGGTCCCGTCTGTCATTGACACATCACCCTAACTAACATATTAGGTAGGTTAATTAGATATTTAGGTTAATCAAGTTTTATTAGTTTAACTAAACAAGATTAATTAAGTTAATTATTGAATTAATTTTATTATTATTTATTTATTTATTATATATTATTATTATTTTTTATTCTTTTTTATAAACCGTTCTGTGGGGGTGGGGCCCACTAGTTAGTGGATTACAGGCCACCGCGGGCTGGCTAAGCAAGGGCACCGGTGCGGCGCATTCGAAGGGCACTGCTCGTGGCGGATTTGGCCGCCGACAAGAGGGCGCGGGCGCTGGCTGGCCGGGCGAGGAGAAGTGGTGGCGAGTGGCGGTGCTCAGCCGCCAAGGGGTGGCTGGCGGCGCGCGATAGCCGCGGAGGCGCGCGCGCGGTGTGGCACCGGGCACGGGCAAGCGAGGTGGCAGGGTCAGGGCGACACCTGAAAGCACGAACGCGAGCGGGCGAGGCCGGAGCGCCGAGCAAAGCAAGACGGGCGCGGCGCCGGGCGTGGACGGCGAGGGAAGCGGGGCCGAGCGGAGCACGGCCAAGGCCTTAGAGCAGCAAGAGGGGTGGGGCTGCGCTGCGGGTGCGCGCAAGACAGTGCGTGAGCACGAGCAGGGCGCGAGGGGAGGCGAGCGGCGGCAGAGAGAGGGTAGCGAAGGCCACGCCGAGCTAGGCAAGCGACGTGGCGCCACACGGTGCGCGCGCGCGGTGCACGCCGGGCGAGGGAGAGAGAAGGCGCGCTGGGGTGCTCACGGGGCCGGTGGGTAATGGCAGTGGTGCGCGAGGAGGGTGACGGGGACGACGGCGCCCGAGGAGAAGCAGTGTCATGGGGGAGCGCCGCGACAAAGCGGCGGGGCGGGCGCGCGGGGTCGAGGGGAGAGGGGATCGGGATCCCGATCCAGATCTAGAACGACGTGGGGGAGTGGGGGGCGAGTGGGGCGACGGGGGAAAACGGCTAGGGTTTCGGGGGGTTATGGAGAGAGTGGGGGGAGTGGCCGGCTGGGCCTGGAGGGTTGGCCCAGTGGGGCTGTGGCCTGCTGGGCCGGAGCCCAGTGGGGGGGAGTTCTTTTTTTTCTATTTTGTTTTCTGTTTTGCATTTTCTTTTATTTATTTGTCTTTTCTGTTTTACTTCATTTTAATGTATTTAGGTATTTTATAAAAATGTGCTTAGTACACCATATTTACATATGCAAAATATGGCACCTCTCGAACAATTTTGTTTTAACTTTTGAAAAGTTTGACGTCTGGCATCTATTTAAACTTTTGAATTTGAGAAGTTTTTGATCCAACGCGAGATTAGCAACAGTCATCGGGGTGACGTGGCACCATTTACGTGGGATTATCAGAAGATGATTATCCCGGGCGTTACAACCCGCCCCGGGGGACTTAATGGCTGAATATGTGAGGGAACCAGCCCCCTAGTGGGCTTGTGCGCCCTCCCAAGGGCCCAAGGAGCCTAGGGCTGGAAACCCTAGGGGAGGGGGCGCCTCCCACCTTGCTTCGGGGGCAAGTCTCCCCTCCTGGCCGCCACCCCCCTCTAGATGCATCTAGGGGGCCGGCCCCCTCTTCCCTTCCCCCTATAAATAGTGGGGGTGGGAGGGCAGCCGCACCCCTTCCCTGGCGCAACCCTTCCCCCTCCAACTCCTCCTTCTCCTCCGTAGTGCTTAGCGAAGCCCTACCGGAGAACTGCAAGCTCCACCACCACGCTGTCATGCTGACGGAGCTCTCCCTCAACTTCTCCTCTCCCCTCGCTAGATCAAGAAGGAGGAGACGTCCCTGGCTTGTACGTGTGTTGAACACAGAGGCACCGTCCGTTCGGCGCTTGGATCGATTCTTTCGCGATTTGAATCGCCGCGAGTACGACTCCATCAATTGTGTTCTTGTAACGCTTCCGCTTAGCGATCTTCAGGGATATGAAGATGCACTCCCTCTCTCTCGTTGCTAGCATCTCCTAGATTGATCTTGGTGACACATAGGAATTTTTTTGAATTATTACTACATTCCCCAACATGATGTGCCAGAGAAATTCAAAGTGATGACCCTGATAGTTGAAACTGTTAAGAGGACTGCAGCTGACCAGAAAAGATCATGTGACTATGCCCCACATATTCAGATGCTCATAAATTCCAAGGTGGGCACAGGCACATACTTGCTAGATAGAGATCACCTTCCCTTGTGGCCAGAATTTGAGGATAACACAATTGTTCTGGATCCTTCACATCCTACTTCTGTTGAGGCTCAAGAGAAGAGAGAGAAGGCTAAGGCAGAAAAAGCTTCAAAGATTCCAGATCCCTCAGCTGTCAATCACAGGACCAGCTCAGCTATCTGCTTGAGGCCACAGTGAGAATAGATAAAGGACTAGCTACCCTGACTCGGAATCAAGAGAGCCTTGAGAGGATCTTTGAGACAAAGCTGCATGACTTGGATATCAAGGTCACTGAGATTCAAACTTCAGTTGAGAAGATATAGGAAGACCTTGAGGACAGGAGTGACAGGACTACTACAGGTGCTTATCAGAGGGTGCCTAGAGCACAAAGGTCTGCAGCAGTGCCAGTCAGTGACATTAGGTTCACAACTTTAGCTCCTGCAGCCACAACCTCGGGCTTGATCTCTCCAATGGCAACCCCTCCAGCTTCCTCAAACATCACCAAGTCTTTGTAGATGCTGTTCTCTCCATGCCATCTTCGCACTCCGGAGCTCCCGGAGATCGTGTTTAGAGTGTCGTATAGCACTATGCATTTTCGAGCTTTTTGGTAACTTGTTGCCAAAGGGGGAGAAAGTGTATAGATCATAGGCTGAGAGAGAGAGAGAGTGTGTGTTTTGCATCTTATTTGTCTCTCTTGCTACTTATTTGCTTGTGTTTGCTACAATATTTGTGCTCTGATACAAAAGCTGTCAAGACCCCGATTCCAAGTCACATCGATCTAGCCGGTAATACCTCATATTACTTTGCGGCCTCACGCACGGTATTCCCACGGGTGTCGCCTTACCATGGCCCGGGACCGTTGGCGCCTTTTGGCTCATGTATTTGATAGTGTCGCTAGCATCCATATGACAGAGAACCGGGCCGACATGGCTAGTCGTGAACCCAAAGCGGCACTAACCCATGGGAACAGACATACATGAATCAACTTCAAGCATGTCGGTCACAAGGTGAATCCGGGTTGTAGCACTGGCTAACAGGACTGAACCCGGTGTAGCAGTTAGGCAGGACTCGGATGTCATCGCGTGACATTTCCCGAAGGGATGTATATGGAACGGTGAATCACATGCCGCCAGCCAAGTGTTCCGAGCAAGAGTGTCGGCTAGCAGGACTCCGGTGAACCGGGTCAGAAGTGACTATTATGGCTCATGGAAGCACAAGACTACATTTCCCCATAAGAGAGGCTACAAATGATAAACAACTAGGTTGTCGGATCCCACACATACCAAGCATTTCAATCATACACACAATATGCTCGATATGTGTAAATACAACATGGCATCACAACAAGACTCTATGACTCAAGTATTTATTCATTAGGCTCCAAGGAGCGAGATATTATAAACATGGGTCTCAATGCACTCCAACATTCAGAGCATACAAGTCAAAGCACATGCGGAAGCTTAACATGTCCGGTACGTATATCTACAAATGAATAAGGCCGAGAAGCCCCACTATCTACTGCATCTCCGCCGAGGGCACAAGATCGTAGCCGAGGTATCAAGCTAAACGTCAAGTCCACACGGAATTACTAGCGAGACCGACGCCTCTCTCGCAAAACATAAAATAGGCAAACGTGAGTGCAAATATACCCAAAGAAGACTTACATCGTAACTAGCTACATATGCATCAAGATCAACAAAGGGGTGGTGGAGTTTGATCACAAAGAAGCCAGCCTTTTGACTCAAGGCTATCCTAAACTATGACCGCAAGTAACTCTTTTGAGGTGGCGACACGAGTCCACATATTCACCATATCAATACACCACTATGGATCCGCCCCGCCTCCCTACGAGAAGGCCATCCATAGCACTCACGCTATCTTGCGAAGTTTTAGAGTATCCACTTTCACTTGTCTATGAACTGTTATAGGCAACCCGTAAGTCCTTTACCATGGACACGGCTATTCGAATCGATGATGTTAACCTGCAGGGTGTACTTCTTCACGCACGCTCTCACCGCTTATCGCTGTTTACACGACATGTACTCGCCAACCTTCAAGCGGAAGCCCAATGAGGTGTGTCGCCACGGCCTACCTAAACACTCAAGTCTCTAGTCCAGTTTATCGCCTATTCAGTTCCATCCGCAGGAAGTCCGCCGAGGTTTCCACATACGACCCCTTTAACGATGTGAGCAGGGTTCCCGAGACACCAAACGGGCGCCTTGTGACACCGTACATGTGCCTACCAGACATGTACAGCCCACCCTCCGGCCACGCCCATGGCCTCCAAAGATACTACAAACACTGTAAACTACTTGCAACTCCTGGACAGAGGACAAGGATGATTAAGAAGCCAAGAGAGTCAATTAAGGATCCCAATGTGTGGTAGTAACTGTTTCATGGATCACAAACACAGAACTCAGTTCCCGAGGACGGTTTCAATGAGACAACCCACCATGTACTCCTACATGGCCTCTCACCGCTACTCTTTACCAAATCGTGTTCACACACTTAGCTCACACACGAGGACATGTTTACACACCTCCGATTCATCCTCATGAATCGCACCGACACAACTCTAAGCAATAGCAGCACGACAAACAAGCATGAATGAGTAGGCACATCGTGGCTCAAACAACTCCTACTCATGCTAGTGGGATTCATCTATTTACTGTGGCAATGACAGGTCATGCAGAGGATAAGGGGTTCAACTACCGCAGCAAGTAACAGATGAATCGTTGTTGTCCTAATGCAGTAAAAGAGAGCAGGAGCGAGAGAGTGAGATTGTATCGAAATGAACAAGGGGGTTTTGCTTGCCTGGCACTTCTGAAGATAGCATTGGGTCTTCATCAGTGTCATCGATCACAGCGTCGGAACAACGTCTACTGAGAGGGGACAAATGCCGGCAACAAGAAAGAACACAATCAATGCAATGCAACAATATGATGCATGAAAGTGACATGGCAATATGCTGTTGATTGAGCTAATGCAGCTAGCAACCATGTTAAATGAAGTTGGCTTGAACCCTAGGTTAAAATTCAAACTCCATATGTTAATATTCAAATGCCATTCAATTGAATTGTCCTAAACAGCAGCTTTAAGCTGTTCCAACATGCATGAAAATGATACAGATGGATAGATTGGATTTTTCTGATCATTTTTCATATATATAAATCTTTTCATTTGGAGTTACGGTTGATTTTCTATGATTTTTAGAACTTTAGGCAATTTTCTGAGATTTCCTGAATTAGATTTAATCCAGAAAATCCTTTATCATACAAGATGACGCCGGTGTGACGCCGCAAGTCAACAGGGCTGGTCCGGTCAAACCTCGACCGGGGTCCATCGTCGCTGACACAAAGGTTGTTCAAAGGTCAATGACAGGTGGGGCTCGGTCAATGGACACGCTACCGGTCAACACCGACGTGGGGTCGGTCAACGTGTGACGTGGCCAGGTCCAACTGACTGGTGGGGCCCGTGGGGGGGGGGGTTAATTTAATCTAAACGCAAATAAAACCTGGTTAGTTAGGGCGTGGGGCCCAGCGGTCAGTGGGTCAGGGGGATTAGTTAGGGCGTCATTAGCCTAAACTAATCTGCCATGTCGGCTAAACGGCGATTAGCCGCCGATGCTAAGCAGAACGCGACGTCGCTCCTCGTCCGGCCATCTCCGGCAACGAGAGCTCGTGCGGCTAGGCTCTACGGATGCAGCGCGTCGAGGCGCATCGGATGGAGCCCGTGGCGATGCGGGTTTGGCACCTATGGCTTCTACGTGGTGTGGCGAGTACGTTGAACGCATGCCCGGGACCAAATGGTCACCGGAGTGTCGCCGGCGTCGAGTTCGTGCGGCGGTGAGTTTCAGCCTTGGCGGGACGGCGGCTAGAGGATGAGAAGGACGCAGGAAAGAGAGGGGAAATGCGGCGGAGCTCACTGAGAGGTCGTTGAGCAGCTCAGCGTGCTTGGGGACGGCTCGGAGGCGACGAAACCACGACGGCGATCTCGGGTGCCCGAGGAGGAAGACGAGGGCGAAGGCGGCTCCATTGCATGCTCGGGTTTCGCTTGGCTCTGGCTTGAGACGGAAGATGAAGACGCGCCATGAGCCTCTGGACATGGCGGAAGGGTGAGGGGGTGGCTCTAGGTACGGCGGCAGCGAACGACGGCGGCGGTCGCTTTCGGGTGCGTGCGAGAGAGAGAACAGAGGAGGGGGATGAGCTCGAGGGAGTGAGCGAGAGGGACCAGGGGGCTGCGTGGCGTCGTGGAGGCGCCCAGGCCCTCGGCGGCAAGCAGGAGGTGGCGTGCGGTGGCCGTGCGCGCGTCAGGCACGCGCTCATCCTCCTGGCAGAGGAGGAAGACGACAGGGGAGGAGGCGGTGGTGGGCTGGGCTGCCAGCTGGGCCGGCCAGGTGGGCTGCATAGCAGGTAGGTCCAGGTAACTCTCTCCCTCTCTTATTTGTTTCTGTTTTCTATTTTTCTGCAATTGTTTGACTTAATTAAAATGCTAAGACATTTCCAAAAATCATGAAACTAATCATGGCTACTGTTTATAATATATCCAACAGTAAACATTTTAGTTTATGATTATTTGAGCATTTAAAATATTTTATAGCATTTAAATGCCCAAATGCAAATAGAGTATGATTTAATTCAGATCCCAAATATGTCATGGAAAAATGTGCATCACCTTTGGTTACTGTTTACAACATTTTCCATAAATGATGAACATTTTTGAAAGCCATTTGGATTTAGTGAAAATATTTTAGTTGAACCTAGTGAATACCTTTGATGCTAGGGGTTTAGGCAATCCCCATTTCAATTTCTTTGGAATTTAAACATGATGGCATGATGAACAAGCAAAGTCAAGCAAGGGCTGAACTGGGGCTGTGACACTTGTGTATGAGATACTTTTATGATCATGTGGTTGTTCATACCATGCTTTATTATATGTGCTTGAATGATGCTATCTTATCCATTGTGTATGATCAATCATATTTGTCTTGGTGACGAGTGCATGTTATTTTTATTCTATCATTTTGAGCGCTGCACCAAGATGTATGTGACATGGAAGAGTAACCCATGAGCCTAATCGATTGTGCATTTGCATTCAAAAGCAAATCATAAATAATGCACAAATTTAGGGGGAGCTCTTGCTTTTCATTCTTATTATCATTTATCGAAGCTTTGATCTATATGTTGTCATCGATTACCAAAAAGGGGGAGATTGAAAGTGCAACTAATCCCTGGGTGGTTTTGGTAATTCATAACAACATATAGCTCATTGAACTAATATCCTTTCAAGATGATTATTTCAAAAAGTTCAATGATTGGCATGGCATGGACTAGAGATGTGGACCCCTCAAAATGCTAAGGATAAATATAGGCAAAAGATCAAGACTCTTCATTTCTATTTTAGTGATCCAAGATCACATTAAGTCCATAGGAAAGCAATAATATTAAAAGGGGATGAGGTGTTGCTTAATGGTCTACTTGCTCAAAATGCTTAGTGATACGCTCCAAAACCTTCAACCATCTTCTCAAATCCAAATATGTCCTTAACCTAAAGTCAAACTCGGCCCCATTGATTTGATTCATCTGGCGCCCCCGAGTTCACTTGACATAGCCATAGCTAGAAACCCTAATCAGTTCGGTCTCACTGATAGGGATCTCGGTCTCACCGAGATGGGACTGAAAACTCTCTGTCTCCCTTCGTAATGTTTGGGTCTCACCGAAATGAGCGATCGGTCCCACCGAGTTCGCAGTGCAAACTCCCTGTTTCTCTTTCATAATGTTTTGGTATCACCGAAAGGAGCGATCGGTCGCACCGAGTTTGCCTAACCAACTCTCTGTTTGCTTATTACTGAAATTGGTCTCACCGAGTTGAAGTAATCGGTCAAACCGAGATCAAGTTTTTCCCTAACCCTAGCTCATCGGTCCCACCGAGTTGATCATGTCGGTCCCACCGAAAATCCTAATGTTCACATTTTTGACTGAATCGGTCTCACCGAGTTCACACATTCGGTCTGACCAAGTTGGCTCTTCTATGTGTAACGGTTAGATTTTCTGTGGTGGCTATATATACCCCTCCACCCTCCTCTCCATTAGTGAGAGAGCCATCAGAACGTGCCTACACTTCCAACATTCATTTTCTGAGAGAGAACCACCTACTCATGTGTTGAGATCAAGACATTCCAATCCAACCACAAGAATCTTGATCTCTAGCCTTCCCCAAGTTGCTTTCCACTCAAATCATCTTTCCACCATAGCCAAATCTGTTCGAGAGAGTTGAGTGTTGGGGAGACTATCATTTGAAGCACAAGAGCAAGGAGTTCATCATCAACACACCATATATTAGCTTTTGGAGAGTGGTGTCTCCTAGATTGGTTAGGTGTCACTTGGGAGCCTTTGTCGAGATTGTGGAGTTGAACCAAGGAGTTTGTAAGGGCAAGGAGATCGCTTACTTCATGAAGATCTACCCAAGTGAGGCCACCATTCGTGGGTGATGGACATGGTGGGATAGACAAGGTTGCTTCTTCGTGGACCCTTCGTGGGTGGAGCCTCCGTGGACTCACAGCAACTGCTACTCCTTAGTGGGTTGAAGTTCCATCAATGCGGATGTACGATAGCACCACCTATCGAAACCACGCCAAAAATCTCCGTGTCTACATTAAGTTTGCCACTCCAAACCCCTCCCTTTACCTTCATATGCAATGTTTTACATTCCGCTGCTGTGCTCTTAGAATTGCATGTGTAGGTTGATTGCTTGACTTGCGCTAAGTTGTTAAAATCCGCCAAGACTTAAAATTGGGAAAATGCTAGATTTTTATTTGGTCAAGTATAATCACCCCCCCTCTAGACCTACTTTCGATCCTACATAAGCCCATCAAAGCTATCAAAGGGGCCAATGATATTCTGATTGGCTTCACGACTGCCATCCGGCCTTGGAGCTACTGGGCCAGGATTGAAGTTAACCCCCAGTTCCTTCTTGTTCTGCACAGCTGAAGCCCTAGCAAACTGAAGATTTTGCTCAAACAATTCATCGTTACGACACCATCGGATACTAGATGGGTTGGCATTTGCAGGCTGTGGTCCTCTAACCATGCACGGATAGAAGCCCAGGCAATGGCTTCAGCCTTCGTCTTAGGCATAAGCTTATTGTATTCAATATCGGCCCAGGGTGGCCTCACAACGTTCTTCTTGGCATACTCATTAGTGACAAAATGGTATTTGAACCATTCCTCTACCCAAAGATTCTTCAATCCATTGGACTCTTGATTTTTGCTGAGTGTATGATTCATCTGGATCATACTTGTATTGCTCACAAAGATCAGGGGGCAAGTCCAAGGCAGTGTTGTTGCGGCGCTGTCTGCCACCCTTCTTTGCAGATTTGCTAGAAGCCATTGGACTCAAGCAGAATGGCTTCAAGACAGTGTTTGGCTTCAATGTGCTTGTCAGACAAGAACTGGCTTCTATAGATTCAATGTGATGTCAGAAGAACTGCAATTGAATGCGCACTATGAGAACTAAGGATTCTCCCACGGACATGTTCCCGTGACAACATTAGAGATGCAAGGGAAGGGAAGAGGTCATATGCATTCTCAAGATTTTAAAGATAAATCAGTTTGACGACATTCGCCTACTTCATAGTGCGTAAGACATTCACTTATTGAAGTGAGTTGGTTCCGCATTTGTATGAATCCATGAATAAGTACAAGTGAGGAATCTAACTAGTTGGGATGCATAGGTGAATATACTTGCAAGGTATGAGATACGTAAATGTAAAGATAACGGATTTGGAAATTTAGAAACCACTTTTGGAAGAAGTGGACAGATTCAATGGATCAAATAAGCGGTAAAAAGTGATTTTTATTTACCGCATGACGAACTGCAAGACGAGACGGAAGGAGGCCGAGCAGTCCAATCTCCCGCACCCTAACTTGGCGGCGGAAGACTATACAACGGCGGCGGAGAAGACGAGGTCCGCGACCGGCGTGAAGACGACGATGAAGAGGTTGCGGCAGCTAAGCGCTTTGTCTCCAGCGTCGACTGAGATTAGCTATGGCGCTAGGGTTTGAGCGAGACGCTTAGGTGGGAGAAGAGATAATGACCGCATGGGGTGGAGTATTTATAAGGAGAAGGGGCGGTGCAGCGCAATTACGCAGGTGCCCCTGGCGGTTCACATCTGGTGGACACATGGCAAGCATGCAACTTATTGATAGTTGAGCCACGTTTCCACCGCTACCGGTTTGCTCCGGGTGGTCGCTCCAGCTTCTCCCAGATTCAAAGCTAAAGAGATAACATCATTAAACGCTGCTTAAATGTGTGTCTCTATATCTTCAAATTGACAAGGATACAAAGGAAGACATTCGACACGTGTCAACAGAATGCATATGAAGAGACAGAGAGAATTTGAGGGAGAATCACAGAGGGGGTTAGGGTCCGATCACATTCACTTAGTTCAGAAAAAATAGAAAATTTGAAGATATAGCTATAAGTGAATGTTGTAGAGGACAGAACACACACACACACACAGTATATATATATATATATATATATATATATATATATATATATATATATATATATATATATATATATATATATATATATATATATATATATATACCAGAGAAGACCAAATTGACATTGCAAAGATAAACTTTGAAGTCAAAACCAATGTTGAAGACAAAGCAAATGTGAAGATATTGCACACATGAGGCCAAATGAAAATCTTCAAGAAAGTGTGGTGGTGGCATTACCTCAACAGATAGGAAATATTAGACCCTGCATATGACGCACAATTATCGTGGTGCTCCTAAGGCAAATTCCACATTAATGTATTTACACTTACAGGTAAGTCTTCATGAATTGAAGATATACGTTACTTCGTGTGTTGCACATCTAAGTCATCAGCATGCATAAGCGTTAGGATGTGTGTCCATTCACAGGACATTCGAGGATTCTGTAACAGCCTGGATTTTGGCCCTTTTCTTTTTCTTTTTGATTTATTGGTTTTTGCTCTGTTTTTCTTTCTGGAGTGGTTCTGTGGCCTTGTCACCTGGGAAATCATCCTATTTTTCCTTCCCAAGTGGCTCATCATTATCAAAACCCTGCCAAGATCATGTCACTTCACTGCTTGACCAAACCCTAAAATCTTTTTCTAGGGAATATTCTTTTTTCTATTAAAGGAATAACCCTATCTGCCCTAGCTTGTGAAGCAACCTTTATTTCCATCACTCCTAAAATTCCCCAAATAATTATCATAAATTGTTTGGGTCATATATTTCTCAAATATGGCAAAATATTTCATTTGCCATGTTCCTCATCATGCTCAATTAATGCATTTCCTATTCTATCCTGAATGGCAGAATATGAAGCAAGTGCTATTTTCCTTTTCCCAATTGACCTCAAACTCCTTGGACACCTTTTTCTGCCCATATCATTACCACATTTCAAAGTGCAACCTCATTTGCCTAGTAATTATTTAATTATGATTTTCCAAAGTTCCCTGCCCGAGGGAAGTAGTTGTGAAGGAAGTACAAGCTAGGCATATCCAAATGAGTTTGCCATTTTGCATGGTCCCTCATATCATCATATCATAGCCCTCCACCAAAGTAGAGCTCATGTCATGCCTCCATGTGAGCTCACTTTCAATTCTTTGATTCTGCCCAAAATTTCAGTTTGTGAAGCAAGTATATTTTATCTTGCTCCATTATGGCTGCCAATTTTTCTAGGCCTTCTATTATTCATATAAACTACCTCAACCCATTTTGGGCATGTTTCATCAAGCCATTTTTCCTCTAGAATGTTTGCAAGTTTCTGGTCGGCAAGGATGTTTGTGAAGCAAGTATCATTTTGGTGAATCCAATTGGTATGAAACTTATATAGCATCTTTATATGATCAAATCATGAAGCCTTGCCAAACTTGAGCTCAAGTGGCCACACCATTTGCTTGCATCATCCAAATCTCATTTCTGGACCATTTTGGTCAGTTGCAAAGCACCTATGATTTATCTTGATCCAATTCTTCTCCAAGTTACCTGGATGAAAGTCCTTCTTTACCTCAACCTCGCAGACAACTCCATTGGATCCAAAACCCATCATGTTGATCACTAGTACTCACCCAAGTTAACTGCAGTGAACTTCAGAGGGTTCTCACCGTTTAACCAAACTACCACCGTAGTTGAGACCTACCCTGGATGAACTACCCGCTAGACAACAAGTTCCAGCCCCTCTCCCCCACTACAAACCAAAGGCACGCGTGACCACGACAATGGCGTGTCTGCACGCGCCTGCATGCAGCGGCCACGAGTGGCTGTTTGTGCTGGACCCCGCCTCTTCGCTGCCTTCGCTGCAAGTGAGCTGCAGTAGCCAGCCCGCCGCTGTCGCCCTCCCCGAGCCACTTCCTCCAGAAGCCTCGCCGCCACATACGCCCACGGGCGCACTATGGCCGGGCCGAGCTTTAATGGCGCCCGGCCGGTTCTCTCCTCGTGCCTCGACCCCCCCCGCCTGCGCCTCTCAGAGCTTGTCCATTGCCTCCCTTGTCGCTGCTCTCGCACCTCCCCGTGATCGCCGGGCCTCGCTGAAGGCCTGGCGGATCCCACGGGCGACACCCGAAGCTTCGCCTCGCTCTGCTATATATAGCCCTTCCCCGAGCCGCTCGAGCACTCCATCGCCTCCTCCACGCTCCTCTAGCCCTCCCCGTCCTCTCCCCGGAGCTCGAGAGACGCTCCGCGCCTCTCTTTGTCGCCATGGCCGCCGTCGGTGCCTGCTTAAATCCGAGCCAACCAAGCCCTCCCCCACCCTCCTGACCTCACCATAGCTCCACCTGCACTCGGCAGTCCTCCACGTGTCATCGCCCCATCGCCGGAGCTACCCCCGCCGCAGACTCAAGATCGCTGCCGCCTCGCCTCTTTCCTCCTCCAACTGCCGCCGCCACCCCACTCCTCCCCGGGCTTGTTTTTTCCCCGGATAGATGCGGGGCTGCGCCATGTCACGGTGGCCTCCCCTTGGCCGGAGCCATGAGGCTGGCCTGCAGGCCAGGTCCCTCCTCTATTCTCGCTGCACGCTTGGGAAGAAGAGAAGGAGCGGAGGAGAGAGAGGAGGAGTTCACCCACCGGCCAAGGCTCACTGCACCACCTGGCCGGGTGGTGGGCGTTGACCCCGCCTGCCTAGCTGGATAAGTGAGGGCCCCAGCCCGGTGGGACCCGCCTGTTAGGGACCCTGGAGCCCGACCCCACCCCTGGCCACGTGGTAAGTGGAAGCGTATTCTCGATACGCCTTTCCTCGACCGAAAACGTATTCTTGCTTTGCTTCAACCAGAAATTTGTTTTCTTAAGGACGGCATATTTTCCTCCTCAAGGCGCCATGTTCAAAGCGTATAGTCTAAAATATGTTTTCTGTTTTTCAGTCCAGGGACTTGTTTGTGGAGAAACCTTTACAGATTAGTCCCTGAACTTCGTCGGGCTATAACTTTTTACTCCCAACTCCAAATCAGGTGATTCCAAAGCCCACGTCTTTGTTTTATCGAGCCCATTCTGATGGAACCATTTTCACCATGTTTTGACATTCTGAAAATGACCATTTTTCCCCTGCCCTTATTCTGCCCCTTCCGAGAGAGTACGTTTTCCGGCGATCCTTTCCGCGAGTTCTCGTACTTTCTCCTGGTGATTTCTTCCACCCCAGGTAAGCCACACCCTCCATTTGCATGATTGCAATGCAGTGACATGGTTTCTTTATTTAAACTTGTTTAAAATATTGTGTTAGCTACTTGTGATTTGTTCATGGCATTTGAAAGTGCTTGTTATCGACTAGAGGGGGGTGAATAGGCGATTTTTATGAAAGTCTTCAAAACATGGAAGTTTCAAAGACAAACAGTAGAAACGAACCTATTGATATGCAGCGGAAAATAAACTACACAAAGCAAGCCATAGTCAAGTATGCAATAATGTGAGAGTACGAAGACTAATGGCAGCTAGGTAGTAAGGATCAGGATGGAAGATGGTATGAAGCCAAACAGCAATAGTAGTCAAGCAATGAAGTCAAACAGTATGACAAGCAGGCAATGACTTCACAAAGACAAACTGTAAGTAAAGGGAAGAGAGGATAGAACCAGTCACTGCTGAAGACACATGATTTGTTTGACCAGCCCAGCTTGCCGTGACAACTGTGACATCCGTTAGGGAGGCCGAGATTCAACTCAAGACCGCTGCCTTCACCTTATTCCCTTGAGCTAAGGACACACAGCCCTCGCCTAATCACTCCGGTAAGTCTTCAAGGTAGACTTCCAAACCTTCACAGACTTTGTTCACCGGCGATCCACAATGACTCTTGGACGCCAGAACGTGACGCCTAACCGGCCGACGATTCACACGCCTCAAGTGTAATAAGTCTTCGTGTCACACGACATAAAGACTTCAAAGGATGCCTAACACTCTTTGGCTCGGGTGTTTGGGCTTTGTCCTCGCAAGGATTTCTCTCTCTCAACGGCTTCGAGGTGGGTTGCTCTCAAACGACAAAAGTCGTGCACTAACTCCGAGCAGCCACCAATTTATGGTGTAGGGGGTGGGCTATTTATAGCCACTAGGCAACCCGACCGATATGTCCGAAATGACCCTGGTCACTAAGGAACCGACACGTGTTCCAACGGTCGATTTCAAACACACACGGCAACTTTACTTGGGCTACAGTAAAGCTGACTTATCCAAATCCGGATAAGATTTGCTCTCATTGTCTTCGCCGAAGACACAGGGTTTGGGTTGAGCATCACTACCACTCGATCGTGTTCACTTGGACCCCACTTAACAAAGACGGTGGTTCCTTTAAGTGACTCAACAAAGAAGAAAAAGGAAACAACGAACATCTAAGTCTTCGCTACCCATAGTCTTCATCAATGTCTTCTCATGTCATAGTCTTCAATATGAATATCTTCATATACCACCATTGTCATCAATGTCTTCATACATTTTTAGGGGTCGCTCCTAGGTAAACCGAATCAATGAGGGACACTACCTGTGTTATCCTCGCAATTCTCACAAACACATTAGTCCTCAACCAAATTTGTCGTCAATACTCCAAAACCAACTAGGGGTGGCACTAGATGCACTTACAATCTCCCCCTTTTTGGTGATTGATGACAAACTGGTTGAAGTTTTCAACGGGGATAAAGTATGTGAAATTGTAAAGGATAGAGGATTGTCTTCATAAGTTTCAAAGGCTCCCCCTGAAGATGTGCATATGAGTAATTTGCTTTTGGAATGCAAATGCACATGGCAGGTTGTACTTGTGGAGATCCTCTTCAACTTATGATTTACAATTCATTATGCATGATAGGATATAACAAAGATAATGACATGCATAATGAAAATGGACATTTGCGTAATGACCTAAGTGCGGAAGTTATCATCGCACATGCGGAATTTATCGTCGCATCACGTAATAGCAAATAAGTAGCAGACGACCATCAAGTTTAAGTGTTACAACTCAAAGAACCAAATGTATCAAAACGCGAAGTTGTGAACACTAGGCAAAAATATAAAGCAACCGCCCATTGGAACCCGCTTGAAGACTATCAAACTCATATGCTTCTCCCCTTTTGTCAAGAATGACCGTAAAGGTTTGAAGACATAGAGCATCTACTCGCCCCCATGAGGAGTAGTTTAAGCAACAGGTTGGTGTTGTCGCTTACGGTGCAGTATTTAGCTTGGTGCAAAGGTCGATTCTGCAGATTGTGGCGGTGAAGTAGCATCATCTTCTTCATCGATCACTTTGGCATTCACAGCTTGCAGCAGAAGAGGAGTATTCGTGAGTCTTCAAGAGATGGAGTTCGACGAAGGACAAGATTCCGTGGAGGAGTGGAGTCAAACTTTAATTTTTCAAAGGAAGCCATCGCCTTGAAGATCCGCTCAAAGATCGAAAGCAAAGGTCAAACTCTTCCATGATCGCCGACATGTTTCATGTGTGACAAAGGCATTCTTGGTGGCAAGATTACGTAATGCGATTGACGCCCAACAAGAGGCTTTGCATTTGGCGCTCAAATTACCATGATGCTTATCTTGTTTCTGATGAAGGGCAACCAGAAGCTCTCGGTCATTGAGAATGCGGGAGCACTTCTTAGGCCTTTGGGCAATTGTGCTCTCAGTGGCTTCTGTCTATGCACGATGAGGCATACGAGTAATCCCAGCCAATGGATAAACACGAGCAACAGCTTGAATTCCTTCATCGTTTTGGGTGAAGCTTTGATGGTCAGCATTCTGAAGACTAAGAGGTTCCTTTGCAGTCTCTGGGTATATGGCTTCAATAGACAAATCAACATCCGCATAAATATGATATGATTGCGCGCAGAGGGTTGATAGTTGAAGGCAGAGTGAAGATTGATCACCGCATGATCCAGTGGAGCATAGAACTTCGTGCCAAAGATGTCGATCCTCGATGCGCAAGTTGGCGGATAAAGAAATCTTGTGCATTGAAGGCTTGCTATGAAGAATATGGAAAACCAAAGTCTTCATTGCGCCTTCCAAATTTTAGCATTAGGAGAGTGTCCTTTGATAGGCCAAAGAGTTCGCCTGACAATGTGATAGATGGTGCGGGGCAAATACTCAAGGTCTTCAACAAAGAACGCCTTTGGATATTCAACATCTGGAGGCAATAGCTTCATCATGCTGAGCATCTGACTCATATTGGGTTCAGTGCTTGTGGAAGATGCTTCCATCGCATCATTGTGAAGCTGACAGCCCGATTCATAAAGATCATCTGCAGAGGGCAGGCCAGTAAGCTCAATGACATCAATGGCTTTGGCTTCATGATGAACATTGCCTGTCATCCACTCAAGAAACCATGTCTTTGTATCTTTGTAGTAGCCACAAATATGGAGAGTGGCATAGAATTGAGCAAGAACTCTTTGTTCCTGTGCTCCTCGGTGACAAACTACAAGAAAGCCGCACTCTCTCAAGCAGTCCGCAGCCTCTTCCGCATGTATGCGCATCAGTTGATAGCTTCAAGATCAAGACGCATGTGTGGGAAAATGCGACCTGATTGTACTAATGCATGAGTAATAGCTTCACCGCCGATAGCTCCGTAACCGATCAGAAGATATTCTTGCTCTTGAGTAAGGGTTCTTTGCTCTGTCAAAGAAGATATTGTGTGCCTTGAAGCCATTGATGTTGAAAGATCCCGGTGTCCGATGCAAGACTGAAACCTCGGGCAATCGTGGGCTTTGGCTTCAACCTGCGGGCTCGTGGTTTCTACATGGTAATCAAACCGAGGACCAGCAAGCAGAAAGTGAGGAGTCGAAATGTGCCATTTTTGGATCAATGCCAGACGACTCAAGAGCCTTGCGCTTCTCAAATTTCATTGTAGGCTTGCACACATTTGTCGTACCAAAGCTCTTCATGCACTCGCGAGAACCTTTGGCTTCTTCACGCTTCTTGAGGAAGGATTCCTTGAGCTCGTGCAACATAATCTTGAAGTTCTTGACATCTTGCACGCTGAGCTTGGCCACATGCTTCTTGAATTGAGCTTTCTCATGGTCGATATTGTGCTTCAACTCAACGATGCGCTGAGCGAGAGCTAGCTCAGAAGCAATGGCTCCATTGAAGGAAACGCTGAGGCCGATGGGAAGTTGCAGATCGTCAAAGCTGAGATTTGGTGAGTCAAACCACTCATCAATGAAGTTGTGAATGATTGCCACATCAAAGAGAGGCAAATCATTGAAGATCTCTGCTTCTTCCTTGCTCTTGATCAGTTGCTCAAGGGCATCATCTCGCAAGATCTTCATCATCGGATAGATCAATGTGCTCTTTCACGCAGTAATGGCAGCAGGAGTCGCCGATCAAGATTCTTGACAATTTTCTTCTTCTCCGCCTTTCTTGGAGATGCGTGACAAATCTTCGCACCGCACACTATCTTCGGGGAGGTGCAAGGGGCTGCTGGCTTCGCACATGAAGCTTTTGGAGGAGCAATGGATCTTGAAGCCTTAGACTTCTTGGGCTTCGCGGCTTTGGAGTAGGAGCAGGGGCTTCATCCGAGCCAGCATCGTCATCAGAATGATCCACTTTGGCACCTTGAACTGTGATGTGAGCGATGAGGCCATCAAGGTTGTAGAAGGGACCGATGACATTTGGCTCTGCATCACGTGAGCCATCAAAGACGGGAGCAGGAGGACCAGGTTGAAGTCTAACCCCAAAGAATCTTTATTCTTCTTTTGCCGAGGCCTTGGCGAACCGGAAGTTGCGCTTGAAAAGATTATCGCCACGACACCGTGAGCAATGATGATGGGTCGGCATTTTTAGGCCGAGGTCCATGGACCATGCAAGGATAGAAGCCTTGCACAATGGCATCAGCCCGGATCTCGCGTAAGACCTCTATATAGAATATCTCCCCATGGTCGCTGATGGCATTTTTTCTCGCATATTCCTCGGGTGACGGTTGTACTTTGAACCACTGCTCAGCCTAATATCTTCGAATCCATTGGATTCGTGGTTCTATACCTGATTGTAATCCTCCTCAGGATCTGTCTTGTAAAGCTCTGAGAGGTCATCAGGCAAATCTCTTGATGTCCCCCTCGATGATGTCTGCCACCCTTTCTGACTGATTTCTCTACAGCCATGAACTTCAAACTGAAAGGTTTCAATACGTTCAAAGGCTTCAAAGGCTTTCGCTTGCTGGATAAACAGGAACTGGCTTCGGGAGAATTAATGTGATGCTGTAAAAATTCTGCAAACGAATGCAGACTATGAGAACCAAGGGATTCTCCCACGGACATGTACCGTGATAAAGATTAGAGATCCGAGGGAAGGGAAGAGGTCATATGCGTTCTCAGAAGATTTTGAAGATAAATCAGTTTGAAGACATTGACCTCATGATGCGAAGACATTCACTTATGTGTTGAGAGTTGGTTCCAGATTTGTAAGAATCCGCGAATAAGTACAAGTGAGGAATCTAACTTGTTATGAAGCTTAAGTGAATATGCTAGGCAGTATGAGATGCAGACAGAACGAATCTAACTTGTATAGGCAGAAACCTATTTTGGTAGACAGGATGAATCTATGAGGATCAAAGAGACGGTAAAAAAGAGAGTTTTATTTACCACACGAAGAACTGCTAGATGGGTAGAGTAGGAGACCGAAAGCAGTTCAATCCACCGTTCCTAACTTGGCGACGGAGAACACCTACGGCGGTGGCGGAGAGGACGATGTCCGTGGTCGGGCGTGGAGGACGACGCCGGAGAAGTCGCGACAGCTAAGCGCTTCGCCGTCAGGCGTCATGCCGAGAGCTAGCGGTGGCGCTTAGGGTTTTGACGAGGTGGAGAGGTGGAAGAAGTTTCCTTTACCGCAGGGGACATGTATTTATATGAAGTATGCATGTCAACAATTACGCAGTGTTCTCGGCGAATTCACATTCGACGGGCACGCGGCAAGCATGCAACATACTTAGAGTTGTCCCATCGTTCCCACGCCCGCCAGTTTGTTTGATAGACATTCCGGCTTCTCGGATTTCGTGCAATGAGGATGAATCATTTAAAACAGATTTAAAGTTTGTCTCGTATCTTCTCACGACAAGGACGCAGAGAAGACATTCGACAGCCTAATAGAATGCATATGATTTGGACAGATAGAGTTTGAGATAGGTAGCATAGATAGATTAGGGTCCGATCACATTCACTTAGTTCAAAAGATTCAACAAGAAAAACATAGCTATAAGTGAATGTTGTAGAGGATGTAACACCAAGATATATATCAAACAAAGAACCAACTCGATGTAGTGAAGATAATCATGAAGATAAATTGAAATTGAAGACAAAACCAAATGTGAAGATATATCAAATGCAACGCCATGAGTGAAACACTTCAAACAGAAAGTTCGTGGTGGCGTTACTCACCGTGATAGGAAGTATTAGACCCGTGACATCGGCACACAATTATCGTGGCGCCCAAGTCAAATTCCACGTTAATGTATTCACACTCGTAATGTAAGTCTTCATTGATTGAAGATATACTTTACTTCGTGGTGTTGCACATCTAAGTCATCAAAATGCATAAGTGTTAGGACTTGTGCCCGATCACGTGACATTTGAGGATTCCAAGATATTTAGCTCACACGGTAACTTGCAAAACCTTTTCTCGTCCAAGGGCTTTGTGAAGACATCTGCCAGTTGCTCTTCAGTGTTGACGTGAATGATATCAATGTCTTTCTTCATGACGTGATCTCTGAGGAAGTGATGACGAATTTCAATGTGCTTTGTCTTCGAGTGCTGGACTGGGTTGTTGGCAATCTTGATGGCACTTTCGTTGTCGCAGAAGAGAGGGACTTGTTTCAAATGGATGCCATAGTCCTTGAGAGTTTGCTTCATCCATAGAAGTCGAGCACAAAGAAGATCCAAAGAAGCAATGTATTCAGATTCAGCAGCTTGAGAGTGACACAGCTCGCTTCTTTGAAGACCAACAGACAAGTGATCGTCCCGTAAAGTGACATGTGCCTCATGTAGACTTGCGATCCACCTTGTCACCAAAGATAATAAGCATCCTAAAATCCAACCAGATCAAATTCGAGCCCTTTGGATACCGTAATCCTAGTGTTGGGGTGTGAGCCAAATATCAAGAATTCGCTTCACAGCCTAAGTGATGCAATTCCTTTGGTGCCGCTATGGAATCGAGCACACATGCAAACACTAAGCATAATATCCGCCTAGATGCACATAGGTAAAGTAAAGAACCAATCATGGAGCGGTATACCGTTGATCGAATCCTTTACCATTTTCGTCGGGACCCGTGATGATGTTTGGCCGGCATTGGCGTTGTGTAACCTTTTGCAATCTTGCATTCCAAACTTCTTCAGGCAGTCTTTGAGGTATTTCTCTTGAGATATGAAGATGCCATTCCTTTGCTTACGAATTTGAAGACCACGGAAGAACTTCAGCTCACCCATCATGGACATCTGATATTGCTCTTGCATCATGTATCCAAACTCATCACTATACTTCAAGTTGGTGCACCAAGATAATGTCATCCACATAGATTTGGCACACAAACAGTTCATCATCATATGTCTTCGTGAAGAGTGTAGGATCGAGGGATCCAGGTTTGAAGCCTTTGCTCTTCAGGAACTCTTTGATTGTATCATACCAAGCGCGAGGAGCTTGTTTGAGGCCATACAGTGCTTTGTTTAGTTCGTACACCATATCAGGATGTTTTGGATCTTCAAAGCCAGGTGGTTGTGCGACGTATACTTCTTCTTCAATCTTGCCGTTGAGAAATGCACTCTTCACATCCATTTGATGTAGCAAGATGTTGTTGTGGTTAGCATAGGCTAGCAATATGTGAATAGCTTCAAGCCTTGCCACATGAGCGTAATGTTTCATCAAGTCAATCCCTTCAACTTGAGTATATCCTTGTGCAACAAGACGTGCTTTTGTTTCCGACGACTCTGACCATGCTCATCTTGCTTGTTGCGATATATCCATTTTTGTGCCAATGATGTTATGCTTTTGCAGGGTCGTGCCGCTTGACAAGTTCCCAAACGTTGTTCAGCTTGAACTGCTGAAGCTTTTCTTGCATAGCTTGAATCCATTCGTGTTCCATGAAGGCTTCAACAACTTTCTTGGGTTTTGATATTGACACAAAAGAAAAGTGCCCACATAAATTTGCTAATCAAGTGTTTTGAGCGTAGTAAGTGGACCAGGTGCATTGATGCTATCAATTATCTTCTCAATTTGTACTTCACTTGCAACATGAGGATGAACTGGCGTAAAACTTTGCTCTTGCCGATCATTGTCATCATTGGGAGAATTGTCTTCAGTCGAGCATTGTCTTTAGGTTGGTTGGGTGCGTAAATGATAAGTTCCTCTTCAGGCTGTGCTTCAGTAGGCATGATTTCAGCAGTTCCCATTAGCTTGATAGACTCACTGGGTGGAGCTTCTTCAAGTGTACTTGGCAGGAGTTCTCTTTGTGAACCATTGGTTTCATCAAACCGCACATCTACAGCTTTCAACGATTTTATACAGATATAGGTTGAAGACTCAGAAGAGTGCGAATCCTTTTCAGAATCGAGCATGAAGCCTTCGTGAGATTTTGGTGCAAATTTTGACTTGTGATGGGGATCCTTGATCCAAAGACCTTGCTCCAAATACTCTGAAGTAGCTGACATTTGGCTTCTTGCCAGTGAGGAGCTCATAGGATGTTTTGTTCAGAAGCTTATGGATGTAAACACGGTTGATGACATGACATGCAGTATCAATAGCTTCGGGCCAAAACTTTCTTGGTGTCTTGTATTCGTCGAGCATCGTCTGAGCCATCTCAATGAGGGTTCTGTTCTTGCGCTCTACGATGCCATTTTGCTGAGGTGTGTAAGGAGCAGAGAACTCATGAGTGATTCCCATTGTATCCAGATAAAGATCAAGTCCGGTGTTCTTGAACTCAAAGGTCGCTTGTCACTTCGACATATGCTTGATCTTGACGCCATAATTGTTCATGGCTCGATTGGCAAAGCGTCCCGAAAACATCTTGCACTTCGGTCTTGTAGAGAATTATGTGCACCCATGTGTATCTTGAGTAATCATCGACAATGACGAAGCCATAGAGACAAAAAGCTTGTAGTGAGGGTAGAGTAGTGAGTAGGACCAAATAAGTCCATGTGTAGCAACAAGGGTTGAGAAGTAGTCATGATTGTCTTCGAAGGATGCTTGGCCCTTGTCATCTTTCCAGCTTCGCAGGCACCGCACAAATGATCTTTCTTGAACTTGACGCCCTCAATGCCAATGACATGCTTCTTCTTGGTGAGTGTATGTAAGTTTCTCATCCCAGCATGCCCCAGCCTCCGATGCCATAGCCAGCATTCTGAAGCTTTTGTAAGAAGACATCTTTTAAGTTGTGGTCCTGCTGAGAAATCTACCATGTACAGATCATCTTTCCTTGCATCTTCAAAGACTAGAGATTTGTCGATTCCATTAGCACAAGGCAACGATATTTTCCAAATATTACAACCATGTTCAAGTCGCAGCATCGAGATGTATATTGTTGAAGCCAAGGGATTCAACAAGCATCACTTTATCCATGTGTCCGATCCCTTGAGATTGCAACTCTACCTAGACCCAATACCTTGCTTTTACCAAAGGTCAAGAAATGTGATGTGACTCTTATCGATGGACGTAAGGTTGAGTCCATGAGAAGACTTCGATCACCAAATATATGATTAGTGCATCGACTATCCATAATCCATTCAAGCTACCGAGGTGTCATACTCAGACATTACGCTTAGGAGGATAGGCTTCACCAAGAGTATTGTGAAGCATAAAGCATTTGACTCGGCAAGAGGATTATGGAAGCTCGGATCAAGATTAGACCTGATAGGATGAATGGCAAGCTTATCTCAGAACAAAATACATAGTGAGACCATTTGGGCATTTGATCTTGCGCCCTACAAGATGTTTTAGGTCCCCAAAGAATAACATCGACGCCTTTTGATTTTCGGGCCGAGACCTTTCCCTCGCAAAAAGAAAGTTAATTCTTCTTAACCACCCACATCTTCAGGGGTGGCTTAGAAGCAATGAGTCTAAGTGCAGATCTCGAGAACTTCTGCTTTGGAGCCCTAGCAAATAGCCTTGCAGAGATGAATGATACTCGTATGAATAAGGTAAAAGTTCTTAGTTCTATGAACATAGCGGTTTGAAGATACACACTCATATTCATAAGTTTGAGTACGGTTTCCCTGCAAAACATTGGCGTTAGGGTGACTCAGGTGAGTCCTCTGTCTGTATGAAGCCTTAGGACCATATGAAGCCTTAGGTCTAGGGTTTGTCTTCTTCCCAGGTGGTGTCATGATGACATTAACTAGATGCTTCTCAAGGCAGCTTTCGGGAACCCAGATCTTCTTCATAGGTGGCCCATTCCTGCAGTTAGTACCAATATATCTGGCAAACACTTCACCATTCTGATTCTTGAACAGTTTATAGTTTGCATCAAAGGATTCATCATTGACAACAGGATTAGCACAGGTAAAGCCAGATAAGGTGGATGGATCCACTGAAGGTCCCTTTGCAAGAACTCCATGTTGTTTTGGGATACCGCCAAAGCCCAAAGAGGAACCATCAACATTCATTTTCCTCTCGAACCCAACACCCTCTTTCCTAGGGTTTCGGTTCGTAATCTCGCTTTTTGAGGACATCGCAAAGTGTCTCGATGCCCTTTCTCGACTTTTATACATCCCCTGCTTTCAAGCAATGTCTTCAACCTAGCATTTTCATCAAGAATAGTAGTGGTATCCTCCGCAGAGGGGTTAGTTACCACATCAAGAGTTGAAGACAATGCAACAAGAGTAGCAGAGAACATTCAAGAACAGAGGTAGCGCTATCACGCCAAGGCATTTTAGACATGGTGGTTCAAATCCATCCTCGAAAGCGGACTGGTCTGTTGAGCGCGAAGTGACTCATTCTCTTTTTGAAGATCTTCATGAGCCGCTCTCAACTTCTCAAGCTCTTGCTTCGTTTGAAGATAATCATAGGAGAGCTTCTCATGAGTGGTTGTGAGCGTTTCATGACGACCTTCAAGTTCTTGGTACTTAGCATGAAGTTTTTATGTCTTCAACTAAGGACTGTGAACGTGTCATTTCCAAGGCCCAACAGGTCATCGCTTTTGTCTAACAGTTTTGAGTATGTTCCATCGCTTTTGTTGTTCAGCTTGCAATTTTAGCAAGTGTTTTGTAGCTGGGTTTGGATTCACAATCGTAGTCATCTTCACTTGATGTTTGAAAGTAAGCATCGCAGTGATTTTACTCTTGGCACCACGTGCCATGAAGCAAAGAGGGTAGTAGTAGGGTCGCCCTTGTCATCGCCTTCAGCCACAGGGAAGTCATTGTCTTCAGTGTTGAAGATGGACTTGGAAACATAAGCAGTGGCTAAAGCCAGACTTGCAACGCCGGGGTCGGACTCCTCCTCAGACTCCACCTCTGCCTCCTCAGAAGCATACTCCTCCTCTGAATCCATTTCTTTCCCAACAAAAGCACGAGCCTTGCCAGATGAGCTCTTCTTGTGAGATGAAGACTTTGAAGATTTCTTCTTCTTCTTGTCATCAGAATCATATTCCTTGCTCTTCTTCTTCTTCTTCTCGTTGTCCCATAGTGGACACTCAGAGATATAGTGTCCAGGTTTCTTGCACTTGTGACATGTTCTCTTCTTGTAGTCATGAGTGGAAGCTTCATCATTTCTTGAGCTGGATCGTGACGAATTTCTGAAGCCCTTCTTCTTGGTGAACTTCTGGAACTTCTTCACAAGCATAGCAAGTTCCTTTCCAATGTCTTCGTGGATCATCGTAATCGCAATGATTCTTCTTCAGTATGAGGAAACAACTTTTGCCTTCAAAGCGCGAAGTTCGCCATAGTTGGGACCATAGATATCTCTTTTCTCGTAAAGCTCGAACTCATGTGTGTTGAGCCTCTCAAGTATATCGACGGATCGAAAGTGTCTTGAAGTCGTGGACGCTCTTGTATCATGAGGGCAAGGGTGTCAAAGGAGCTGTCAAGTGATCACAAGAGTGTCTTGACGATTTCATGCTTGGTAATCTCAAGTGGCACCAAGAGCACGAAGCTCATTTGTGATGTCGTTGAGGCGATCAAACATGAGTCGACATTCTCATTGTCGCTTTCTCTTGAAGCGGTTGAAGAGGTTGCGAAGAACACCGATCCTTTGATCTCTCTCGAGTTGAGACGCCTTCGTTGACCTTGGATAGCCGGGCCCCTGCACTAGCTTTTGACGCCTCCGTAGCACTCACACGGCCATATCGTCTTTTGGTCGATGACCACGTATGATGTTCTTGGCAAGAGAGTCCAGCTTGAATGAACTTTTGACATCAGCAGGGTGACACCTTCTCCGGGCCTTTGGGAACGCCGTTCTTGACGACATACCAGAGGTCGACATCAATGGCTTCAAGATGCATGCGCATCTTATTCTTCCAAAGAGGTATATTCAGCCCATCGAACACGGGCAAGCAAATGAGACTTTGATTATCCCTCGCAATGACATATAGCTAAAACTCTAGGTGGTTAAATCAATCACACGTAACAAGGAAGTACCTTTGCTCGATACCAATTGAAAGTGCTTGTTATCGACTAGAGGGGGGTGAATAGGCGATTTTATGAAAGTCTTCAAAACATGGAATTTTCAAGACAAACAAAGAGAAACGAACCTATTGATATGCAGCGGAAGATAAACTACACAAAGCAAGCCATAGTCAAGTATGCAATAATGTGAGAGTACGTAAGACTAATGGCGCCTAGGTAGTAAGGATCAGGATGGAAGATGGTATGAAGCCAAACAGCAATAGTAGTCAAGCAATGAAGTCAAACAGTATGAGAAGGTGCAATGACTTCACAAAGACAAATCAGAAGTAAAGGGAAGAGAGGATAGAACCAACCACCGTTGAAGACACAGATTTGTTTGACCAGTTCCAGCTTGTCAGTGATAACTGCATATCTGGTTAGGGAGGCCGAGATTCAACTCAAGACCGCTGCCTTCACCTTATTCCCTTGAGCTAAGGACACACGGTCTCGCCTAATCACTCGTAAGTCTTCAAGGTAGACTTCCAAACCTTCACAGACTTCGCTCACCGGGCGATCTACAATGACTCTTGACGCCGTAACGTGACGCCTAACCGACCGAGGAGGATTCACAGGTCCTCAAGTGTAATAAGTCTTCGTGTCACATGCATGTAAAGACTTCAAAGTTGATGCCTAACACTCTTTGGCTCGGGTGTTTGGGCTTTGTCCTCGCAAGGATTTCTCTCTCTCAAAGGCTTCGAGGTGGGTTGCTCTCAAACGACAAAAAGCCGCACTAACTTTGAGCAGCCACCAATTTATGGTGTAGGGGTGGGCTATTTATAGCCACTAGGCAACCCGACCGATATGTCCGGAAATGACCCTGGTCACTAAGGAACTGACACGTGTTCCAACGGTTAGATTTCAAACACACACGCAACTTTACTTGGGCTACAAGCAAAGCTGACTTATCCAGCTCGATAAGATTTGCTCTCATTGTCTTCGTCAAGACATAGGATTTGGGTTGAGCATCACTTACCACTCGACCTGGTTCACTTGGACCCCACTTAACAGACGGTGGTTCCTATGACTCAACAAAGAAGAAAAAGGAAACAACGTAAACATCTAAGTCTTCGCGCCCATAGTCTTCTTCACCGAATGTCTTCTCATGTCATAGTCTTCAATATGAATATCTTCATATACCACCATTGTCGCCAATGTCTTCATACATTTTTAGGGTCGCTCCGTAGGTAAACCGAATCAATGAGGGACACTACCGTGTTATCCTCCAATTCTCACAAACACATTAGTCCCTCAACTAAATTTGTCATCAATACTCCAAAACCAACTAGGGTGGCACTAGATGCACTTACAACATTTATCGGAGTATTATTTTTGATCTTGTTATTGCCATGATATTTGCTTGGAGTTCTAGGATATATATTTGATGATTATGTGGATGACATGTGCCTTTGGATTCTTAGTGGCTATTATGATCATTTCCATGATGGTATCTCGTTATTATATATTGGAGTATTACTTTGGATATCATGCTGCCTTTGGACTATTAGTGGTTAGTACGGTTATTTTCCTGATGCTAGTTGATGTTCTATTGCTTGGAGTATTATTTTCGGAAATAATGTTTACATGTGGATCTTAGCCGAATAGCTTTATTCTTGTTATTAGAGTAGTAGGATTATTGTTTTCGGATCCATCATGACAAAGAGTGTTGTGCTACCCTTGGAGTATTTTGAGATGATGATATTATGCTTGGATTATTTGTTGGATATTGCTATGACTTGGTTTATAGTTTGGTAGTTAATACCGAGTATCACCACTACGCTTATATTTTTGGGGATAAATTCGTCATTGTTGGTCGTGTGCAGCCGAACTAGGCTTTTTCCAAAGGCAACCACGCTTACCTTTTTGGGACGGGTCCTAATCGGGTCTATTGTCGTGACTCTCGCTGGTGCCTCCAACTAGGGAAGGTTATGGGCGTGCTTACCCTGATCAGGTAGGCAGACATAACCTTATGTGCCCGTTGTTTTGATTTTTATGGATTCGGTCCCCGTGAGGGACGTTTGGCGACGACGGTGGTCGGTGTGCCTTTGGTAGACACAGGGCCACCCAGGACTAGCCCAGTTGGGAGTGGGTCGAGTGGCCGGAGGGTGTCATGGCGTAGATCGGTTTTGTCCGAAAAGCCGTTGGTCCACCCGAATGGGAGTGCGAGGCCATGGGTTCTGTGGTGTGGGTACATTGCGATACCTCTGCATAGTGTATTTAATCGATCGATAGTCGCGCCCGTATTAGGTCCCACCGTTCGATCAACACTCACATGACGGAATGACTTATAGGTGATTTACAGGTTGATATGTTGAGCAGTACAGATTGGCAGGATGTTGATGATGACGTTGGAGACCAAGTGTTGGTCATGGTAGTGATCGCCGGAAAGATCACCGTATGGTTTTGATCATGAGTTGATCGAGATGGTATATTGCATGGCCGGTTAGCCAAGAGAGATATGGTTATGGAGATCTGAGATGGTGATTTATTAGCATTGTATTAGTTTCATCCCAGGCTTAGTAGTTGTTTCACCATAATAGTTGTTAATTTAATTAACCTGTTAAATGCTATGTTATTGTCTTGCCTTGATGTTTATGGTTGTTGTGAGCTTGCAAGTACATTCAATGTACTGACCTGGCGGGCCATGCCAGATTGCAGGTGATGCCGTGATTGCTTGATTGCTTGTCGTGATTTCGCTCGTAAGGCGAAGCTAGATCGTGTCCCAAATCCGTAGTCCTCTCAAGGAGTGGAGTTCACCACCTTCGCCGGTGTTAAAGCATTGCTACGAGTTGTTCCGCTGCTAGCATAGAGCAAGTGTAGTATCGCAGGCGTAGTGTCACCATGCTGATGTGATCGTTGTAACATCAGACCCATGTAATTATTATTCTTGTAATAAGAGCTGATTTATTCTATGTCAAGAAGTGCCGTACAGAGACTTCTCCTCAATCTCTGGGCTGGAATACGGGGCGTTCCGGTTTCTCTGAGCCGGGGTGCCACAAGCTTGGTATCGTGAGCAGTGTCTGGCTGTAGGACGCCCTAGTCAACATGGAGCGGTAGAAACCGTAGAAATCGGTAGTTTAAAGTCCGACTTGTTTATTGCATTTGGTTGCCGCATTTGTTTGTTGCATAGCATGCATATAACCTAATTATTTTGTTACTAGCGGTTTAATCGGTGAATGTAGATGGCATCGGTCCGGATCCACTACAGCTCAGCCTTTGCATTTCTCCGCTTTTCTTTTCTTGCTCATTCTTCGTGTTTGGTGTCATTTCGTCTCCCCAAAGAAAGTGATGCCAAGTGATCGCGACATCGTTTGCAAAAATGGTGCTCAAGTATCGCTACCGAATTATTTCCTTCAAAGCACCACCTTTTGTTTCGTGGTAGACATGCTTCTATCACGGATCGTTCTTTTTCTTGTCATTTTGGCAACCCTTAATGATCGTAGTTATCTAGAAAGGGCGTGATATGGCAGTACATCTCAAGGATCAAATTTGCAATAATTTTGTCGACGAACAATTCAGTCAAAACATATGCTTGCCGCAATAATATGGTATTCAGTTGCATATGATTATTATACATATGGTACGCATGTATCCCGGGTCAGATCGGTCACTTATGTGGGATACGGCACTGATCCAGCAGATATACTTAAGAAAGCAATGAGATCCGCATAAACCCCGAGTATAGGTCATATATTCGCGAACACCGTCGTAAAATAAGGTATGAATAATGCCAACAATATTGCACTAGCCACAGTCATGGTCATACGAAGAATCGAGGACATGTGTGGCCAAGTTATTTCAGCAAGGTATCCTGACAAAGAAAATCATGACCGTTAAAGGGTGAGACTGACAACAAAGGTATGATGATTTTGCACGACCATCAGGGTCCGGATACCCCAAGTCAGTTGGAGGCTATAATTCCATATGGATCCATAAAGACATACATCTTCATCGGCCTACTCTATTTACAAGTATTTTTATATCTCAACTAACTCCGCTTGATATGTATTCCCAACAATGGGTATACCGACAAAATGAGAAAGTCAAAAGTCGAATAATCAGCTCGGACCGGCATACTCATCGACGGAATCAAGTACCGTGTCGATGCTGCTGAAAGCATTTGTCCGTGAGCCCCTATTGGGCAAAAGTCTCAAGATTTAAATATTTGAGGTATGGCATAGCTATAACTCC